>UCOH01006378.1:0-70331 GCA_900474275.1 Synergus japonicus
ATACATTATCAGAGGTGTTTACATAGCAAAAATTATGATTAAATAAAGAAATAAAAAATAATTATCATTTATCACAATTTTTAATTCACAATATTTAAAATCAATTAAAAAATATATCAGAAATAATGTAAAACGAAAACACGTGATATTGACCTAACCTCAAAGCTCATACAATATATTCAATATATTTTAACTTATGAATCTAAAGTTCATTAAAATATAATATCCTGTAGAATTGAATTACCTGAAACATTCATAAAAAATACCTGAAAAACATAATCATAATCATTACCATTAGTCTTCATAATATTTGATAGTATGTATATTAGCAGAAGACTTTACTTTAGTTGTCAACGCGTTAATTTCCGTAAAACAGAAAATCAGCTTGAAACTCAAATAGTACTCAAATAGCCGGAGAAGCTGGTCGTCAGATCGGTCGAGTTCGGCTAGAAACTTCGTGCATTTTCGTGTAATGTACGCAGCGTGAAGCATGGACTTTTCACCGACACGCTACGTTTGAATGTATTGCTCCCACAGGGAACCGTGGTTGGGGGCCGAAAAATCCCACGATCTGGAGACACTGCGAAGAATCCGAAATTCGACTTTTTTGTGTTCTGTACTCATAATTCTATTTTAAAAATGAGTAGCCTTACTAAGCGAAAAAATATTTAATTGTAATTAAGTAGAGTAATTGTAATTTAAGTAGAATAACAAAATCAAATTTTTCAGTTAAAATTTGAATCTAAAGTCCCTAATAATTTGATTTAGTCGAAGGTTATTCTGGGTCTGGCTTAAGGCTGTTGGAGCTAAGTTCTAATCTAAAAATTCGATTTCTTCATATTACTTAACAAATATTAAAATTGGAATTTTTTCCCTCTGTATAATTAAACAATTTTTAATTAGAAGTATGCGCACAGAGCAAGAAATTATCTAATTCAAGTATTTGTTAAGTAAAATGAAAATATTGAATTTTGAAGTTAGATTTTGAATTCTTGGTTTGATGCAAAAAGTATTAAAATTAAATATTTTTTCTCTCTGTAGCGCGAATCTTTTTACAAATATAAGACTGCGTACAGAGCGAACAAATATTTAATTTTAATACTTTTTGCATCAAACCAAGAATTCAAAATCTAACTTCAAAATTCAATATTTTCATTTTACTTAACAAATACTTGAATTAGATAATTTCTTGCTCTGTGTGCATAATTCTAATTAAAAATTGTTTAATTATACAGAGGGAAAAAATTCCAATTTTAATATTTGTACAGGCGACAAGGACTATAATAACTTTACCCTAGATATCGTGTAGTATTATATAAAGTAGGTCTTAACTGGATCTTCCGAGACGTCACACCAGTTTTTTGTTGTCATCATTATCATTATTCTTTCAACGGCAACCTTTTTATACTCGCAGGGAGCGGTTCCGTTTTATTATATGGGTGACTTTCTTCCTTTATGGTTTATGCTTTCGTAGCATTGGATTAGATTCTTCCGATAATCACCTCATACACCTGGGCAGACACTGGCATTTCGCTTGAGTCAGCTGCCAAAGGCTTTTTGCCCTTTGAACCTTATATTTTATAATAGCAGAGCTGCCCTCGGTATTACGCCAGGTCGCTGATTTGCTGCTTGGGAAACCGGTATTCAGATGTTCACAATTGATCCATGGGGATATTTTTTAAATTCGACGACTTACTATAAAACGTTTAAGATTGAAGCTTCTTTATAATATAGATATTTTATAAAAAATATTTCATATTAATAGCGTTCGATCCAAGTTCTAATCTAATCTAATCTAATTTTCTCGCTCTGTACGCATAATTCTAGTTAGAAATTGATTAATTCTACAAAGGGAAAAAATTCTAAACCTAATATTCGTTAAGTAAAATGAAGAAATCGAATTTTTAGATTAGAACTTGGCTCCAACACCCTTAACATTCGATTTCTTCATTTTACCAAACAGGTATTATAATTAGATAAGATTAGATTATATTTTTCACTCTGTACTAATAAAGTATATATTTATTTATTTTTTAGATGGAGACGGAGGTGCGGATTCTGAAGCAAGACTTGGTCCGCACTCAGGAGGCTCTGAAAGCCGCGACGAAGAAATGCCGGGACCTGGTGAGAGAATTGGACAATCGGAATGTTAGTCAAGAGGCAGATAAAAATTTTCGAGACCAACAATTGTCCAAAATCCTACGCGCTTTACTGGTTCTCGAAGCTCGTTTGAAACAAGAACAAAAATCCATCAGGCAAGTCCTCTGCGAAAAGGATAATGTGATCAGGAATCAGCAACTAGAAATTGCGAAGCTAAGACGTTACACGAAAAATTATATCAAAGGGAATCGTGACCCCAGTTTGGGTGAATCGATTAGTGTCGAGGAGTCAATTGTCACAGAGAAAAATTCGTCCGCTTTCCAGGTGATTCTAAAAAATTGATTTTTATTCTAATCTTTTTTTGCTTTTATTAATTGACACTCTCTTAAAGTTGGATTTAAGTTTTATAAACTTAAAATTCTATCTGTTCACTTTACTCAGCAAATATTGAGTCGGTTAGAAAGTTTGGATTTTGAAAATAAACTTTAAAAGTTGAAATTAGATATAAAGAAGAATATCTAATTACCTAATACCTATTTTTTAAATCACTTCCAGAATACTTCCTTGTTTTTAAATCCGAACGAACTTTCTGTCCGACCCAATATTTTAATTAGATATAGTAACTTTCTATAGACATAATGTTTTTCAAAATAGAAGAATGGCTATAGAGCGAAAAATATTTAGTTCTAATAATTTTTGTATGATTTAAATAAATTTCGAATCCTACATCTTTAAAATCCAATCTTATCCAAGTGAGTATTTCCAAATCTATTCACGCTACAGATCCTTAACTAGAAAATTTTTTTTCCAGATTGACGAATACAACTCCAAGCATAATAGCAGCCTGAGCAAGGACATCGAAAACCTGAAGTGCGAAATAATCACGAAACTGAACGTTTCTAATCCTCAGGACACCCACGAAGACCATGCACGAGGAATAACAAAGACCCACAGTTTCGCTGGAAGTGATATTTCGAAAACGAGCTTGACCAGTAGCGAAAACACAGATGCTTCCATCATTACGACAACCACAGAAGGTAGTCCTTCCCTATTAAGTACTGAGGGCTTTTGCGAAGGCGAGAGTACCGACGTTTCTCCAGGTTCCACCTTAAACAAATCCAGCAGATGCACACCTACGACTGTCACTGACAGTGAAAATGAAACCATGACGATTCTTGATGATGAGGAGATTATGATAAATGATGAGGGAAGTAGATTCTCAAAAAGAAGATATGGTGTTCTTAGGGCAAAGCCCTTGAATATCATTAGTAAGTCACAAATACATGAAGTACCAAAAATGGTCAGGACTGATAGCAAAGACGATGGAATGGACTGCAATTTTGTTTCTGATGAAGAGGAGAGACAAGAACCTATTTATGTGAACTCTTGTACAGAAAATAATGTTAGGAATCTGCAAGGAGCAACGAGAACAAATGACGACTGTAGCAATAATAATAATGTTAAAGTGTAAGTATGTGAAACAGCGAGAAGAAAAACTAATAAACATCACAAGCTTCACAGCACAAAATTCTCTCAAAACAAGGGAAATAGAGTGATTCTAGATTAATTCTAGCCCTGTTTTTAATTGAATTTGAAACGCTTTTCAAAAGAGAGTTAAATCTTTATACAAAAAGTTGGGTTTTTTAACTGAAAAGTTTACTTTTCAACCAAAAAAACAAATTTTTTTGAAAACAGGAGAAAAGAATGAATTCATAAAAAGGTAAATAGAGGAGTAGGGGAAAAACTGTGAAGCCTGAAATTGTCGTTACGAATTAAGCAATAAAAAAATGTCTTTTTTCAGAATTTCTAAACTCGAATCGGAAGAACAGACCCAGGAAGAAACGAGTGGTAACTGGTACAGCGACCCTGATGAGGATAGAATGAACGACGATGTCTTCAGGCACACGTCCTATCGATCAAACAGCAACCACAATTCCGTCCTCGAGTGCGTAAATCAAATCCTTCTCAGGGACATGGAGGAAGATGAAAACGTTCTTTCCATTCCTAGGCGATTCAAACATCGAGGAAAAATTGTCCGTTTCCAACCCGCAAGACTCTCAGACATAGAGTCAGTTGGTTCAGAAATGGAAAGGCGAAATTCTGAAGAAAATCCAGTTGATGGTGAGCCGGCTAACGAAAATGAAAATGAACCATCAGACAATGACACAGAATCCGGTGCCTTCGAAGCCACTACCTCGGAAGACGAATTCGGTATGAAACTTGACGAAGCCTCTGATAGCATCTTGGAACCTGAAAGTAGCATCGATGAAGACGAGAAACCCAGACCTATTGTGATCATAGAGCCTAAAGTTGAACCCGAGGAAACTTTAAAACATTCTCTTTCCTTTCCTATTCCACAAAAGCCGAAGGCTCCCCTAACTTTAAGTCCCACCTTGAAATTAGAGAGGATTGAGGAGAAGACTTGTCTTCAGATGTGCTCCAAGGGTTTAACGATAAAGAACCTCGACTACGAGGACATCGAATCGCTTCCAGAAGTGATCTCACCACCACCAAAGACTCCACCTGCTCTTCCACCAAAGCCACAATTCATGAACAATACTCTCGTTTTGAAAAAGATTCCCAGTCCCTCCTTCTTGATTGATGAGACTCGAAAGAAGCAAGTTATCGATTCTGATGCTGAACAAAGCAAAAAATTATTTGCCTTTGCTTCACCCATTAAGATCTCGAGTACTACTTCTTCATCTGTGAAGAGTCTTAAATTCGACGAAGAGTCGAACAAGTCAAGCGGAAGTGACTCAAGTGTCTGGAAGAACAGGTTCAATAATGTTAGATCGTCTTTCCAATCTAGGCATGGGTCCAGTACTGTGAAAGAAGAACAGACACGGAAAATTCCCAGGGTGACGAATATTGTTCGACACTTTGAGGAGTTTAAGATTGGCGGAGAAAATGATGATCGACTCAACGACCGGATCAAGCCTCGAGATAGGTAAATATCCAATCTTCAAGACTCTTCTCCTAAAAATTAAATGTCTCTAATAAAATTATTTATTTTTGATCCGCAGAAACGTGCTTGTTTCGCAGTTCAATGAGGACTTCGACATCAGGCAGAATTTCGAGGAGTTCAACCTGGACGATTGCGACCTTTCTGATGATCCAGATCGACCTGAAGGCGATGGATCTGAGGCTCTAACGAGCATAGGTGTAATCACAGGATCAAATGAAAACTCAATGAAGAATAAGGACAATAATAATGTCGTTATTCCCATTGATAGCACTAACAATGGTTACGATCATTTTTTAGAAGCCACTGGTCTTAGCACGAAGTCGATCCTGACACCATCGAGGCTTCTTAGCAATCACAAGAGCATGCTTAAGCCAAAGGACGTCAAATATAAGCACAAAGTCAAGGCCAATGCCGTCCTTGAAAAACATGGTCTCACTACCACTGGACCAAGTCACACCCACGTCAGGCACTGGACTGGGCCGTTTGTTTGACGTTTGGCAAAACGCGTCTTGCCCGTCGACGTCGACTCCATCCTTCGAGGATCGTCGCCTGCAGGATCGCCAAAACTTTAGCTTTCATTGCAAACGTTTAAGTCGATTTGATATGGAAATGTACAGGGATTTTTAAGATATGTATATCTAAATTCTTTTAAAACAAAACTCTCTACATTCCTGTAAACGCTGCAAATTTTGTACATTATTTTTTTCGTATTTGTAAATAAACAAATCTTATCCTCTTAGTTTTTCAGGCTTCACAGCAAAAAATGTTCTCAAAACAGGATGACAGGCGATAGCACAATAGGATGATTTTTTTACGAACATAGGCGAATAATAGGGGAATACATTCTTTTGAATAAAATTAATGCAGGTACTGTGTTGAATTGAATTTGAAACGCTTTAAAAATGTTTAATTTCGAACAAAGAAGATTAATTTTTAACCGAAAATAATTGAATTTCCTTATGGTTTTATTGATTCATTCCGCTGTGAAGTGGAAAAAGGGGAAAAGCAGAAAAATGGGGGAAAGACTGTGAAGCCTGGCTTTGTCTCAGCTGTGACATTAATTATAAGAACCAATAAGTGTTAATTTTTTTAGAAAACTTATGATAAAATAAATATTCATATTATAAGAAGAGTAAAACTTTTCATAAATACAAAAATAATTTAAAAGCTGGCACTTGAAGACAGTGAACTTATCGAGTCAAGAATAAAGAATATTTCTAAATCTACAACACCAACTGAGAGTTCATAAATATATTTCGTGAGAATAAGAACGTGTTGTAAATACATTGCTCCCGATCAGTTTATCAATTACTTATAACCTTTAGCCTAAAGTATAAATGTGACCTCCGAGAAGACTAAACAAAGGAAGGTGTTCATCTTCGACAAAAAAGTTCCAATTTCTTTCACAGATACATCACATAATTTCTTAATATTTCCCTTCTAGCTTCTCTCTATTTCATACATGGCTGAATTGCATGTTTTCCTCGGCTATAAATTTATTCCCTATTATAAAATATATAGTTATCGAGTACATTTTTATATGCACGACCTGCCTTGGAAGTATACATAACCATTCTTATTTATGATGTAAAAAAATCAGTTTTTCGACAATTAAAAATTTTAATCCTAATCTAAAGGCCCCACACTCGTAATTTATCCACTATTAATAATTTGAGACACACACTTTTAAACATTCCGAATAATCCCATGACGCTTGATTCGTGAAACGCAAATAAGATTTCAAATACAATTTTTTTAATTTCAGTAGATCTTCCTAATCGCTTTTATCGTGCTGATTACTTATTAATATACTTATTTATAGATAGTGCTTATAATCAGAAAAACCTGAATTCGGCGTTTGATTAAATAGATTCGCGTATCTATATTGGCAGCACCTATACAGTTGATAAGTTAATTCTTTTTAACAATTAAATTTGCACCGACGAAACTAAAATTTCGACAAGGAAGGATTCGACGTCGTACTCAACCAGATTTTCTTATCCCACTCAAATAGCCTAAAAATAATCTATATAACAACTAATAAAGAGAAGACTATGTTGGGTAATTTATCTGCCAATATATTTCTAAATTTCTAAGAAGTATAATACTTAGGTCGTTTTATCACAACAATCATAATGCACATAATATATCAAAGCAAAATAAAAATGTTAATTAATCAATTAAATCATTTTCCTTTGAAAGCCCGAAACCCAAACTATGAAACCCATTATATGAATACCAATACGAATACTTAGATGATAATCTCATCCTGAATTAGTTTGACGTCGAATCCTTTGACTTAGATAATAACTCAAAAATTGAGTGCTTCAGAGGAACTTTATTAAGTTCTAATATAAAGTGCTGGATGGAATAAAACTAAAAGTTTTATCTGAAAGTTCACTTGTACATGAAATGAACGTACGATAGTGTATTAACATTAAATATCTCATGTTTCGTAAACAACTAATATGATACAATTATATGTAACTTCTAAGAACTATAAAAATACAACGCAAGTCTATAAAAATACAATGCTCATAATAATCACTGGTATCAAAATCTAAATAGGGCACGGAAGAGAAGATACATATATTCGAATAATCTCGTACGAAATCCGTACTCGTCCACGCCAATCAACATGAAAGGAAATTCTCTTTTGATGATTAATATGATTCATTCAATCAGGCACTCCGTTATGCATGGCTAGAGCTATATTTTCGATACAGTCGTATGAATACAGCTTAGAAACAATAGGTTTAAACAATTCGTTTGGCACGGTCCATCCTTCAAGTTTCTCTCTCCGCTCGGAAGTCATAGTTATACTGAAAATATGAAATACGTGAGTCATTTCTGAAATTTATAAACTCTATTTAAAACAAATAATCACTACAGGCTTTACAGTAAAAAATTCTCTTGAAATAGGGGAATGAATTATTTTATAAGGAAAACACTGAAACCTGTTACTAGTAAATTCAAATATTTAATCAATATACAATTTTCATCACTTACCACTCTGTCCAACTCCTCTCGTGTTCGAAGTTTAATCACAGGAAGCTTGGTCTGTTGAAATATGTATTATTTACTAAAGATCAAAATTCTTTATAAACTACTTTCTACAATTTTAATATAAAAATCTTACTTTAGCGAAGCTGTTGTTCATCGAAAGGAGAGGATTGAGAGCGAAAGGAACTCCATCCAGATCAGAAGACCCTGGCAATGTGCCATAGTTTGGTGCAGAATTAGCAAGAGGAGATTTTGGTGGTTGGGGTGCTGGTCTCGTCGGCTTGATTCTAGCACTAGGACTAAGAATCTCGTAGTCTCTGTCGCTAGAGTCGTCTGCGGGTTTTCCTGGACTCAGTTGATTTATCTGAGGATAAATGCTGTTGGGTGTTTTAGGTGAAAACTTTGGCTTTGGTGGCCTTTCCGGAGCCACTCTGTGCGGAGTTCCATTTGATGGATTCGGTGATGAATTAGAAAACGATCTAAAGAATGATTAAAAATATATCTTTAAAGAAAACTCTTGTTTTTAACTAATTCAGTTTCTACTTCTACTTATTCTAGATGTACTCACTCTATATTTGCATAGGGTCTGGAACTTGGATCTTCAGTGTTAAGGTCGACTGTTTTGTAACAAATGCTAACGCCGTTTACTAAGCTGTGATAAACAAGAACAAGTTAAGTATATCAGTTACTTTAAAATTATTGTTCTAGATTAAGTTCATTTACTTGCGTTTCAAAGTAAAACCAGCTTTTTAAACTCGGATATTGTAACATAAATTTAAAACAAAACATCAAGTGACCTTGTTTTTTTCTAAGCCAAAGGGAAAAAAGTAGCTATCAGACTATCTATCGAAAGAGCAGATAATTTTACTTATCTAATAAGTGAGTAGTTGGTTTTCAAGCAACAAGAAAAAAGTCTTTTTCGATTAAATAAAATACTATATTGAGTGGAAGATAAGCTTTACTTTTATTTGTATTATATAAACAGTATCTTGAAGAAATATTTTGTGAACTCTGTTTGCGAATGAAGATAATGGTCTGCAGAAATTGAGTAACTGTCTCATAAATTATGATAATATTAAAAGATATTTTATTAGTTGGTTTACAAGTTACAGGGAACTACACAAAATTAATTCTTTTCAGAGTTTCGATGAAATTCGAATCTCATTTTTTTTCTTTAACTTCTTTAACTAATGAAGTTCTCGTCAATTTCTCGTAATTTTCAAATGTATTTAAACTTTAATCTCTATTATGTAGAAACAGATAACTAATATCTTTGAATATAAGATAGGAGAATGGAAACACGATAATTAAGTAATATTTAAACTCACCCAGCGTAAGTAAATTCAAATGGCGCCCTTCTCGATGCTTTTCCAACTCTACTGCATATGATTATGTCGGTTAAGGCCTTTGAGCACAAGTCTTTATTCCTAATTTTATAACAAAGTTGCCTCTTTCTCCAAGCACGTTGCACTAGAATATAATTACAAATTCAAATACAAACTTTTATAAAATACCTATGATAAAAGGCTTGTATATATTTGAAATTTGAACCCTGATCTTTGACTATAAGTTTCTCTTATAATAATAATAGTATTACTTACTGGAGTCAACTGTGTGAGAGATAATGCTATACCCTTTTGGAGGAGGTTCTCTATCATCGATGATAGCAATCTCTTCAACAACACAGTGTGGCAGTCCTTCAGTCTTTGAGAAACATATGTATCTAGTTTTCTTCTTAATAAACAATCCACTTTCACGCCATAAATCGGCATCGGCATCTAAATCGTGAGTCCTCGAGACCTATAAAATATTTTAAATACTTTCTTGTAGTTTCTCCTACTTGCAAATAAAAAATGCTCTCAAATCAAGAGAAAGGACCAAATTAGAAATTAACTTACCACTGTGAAATTGGGAGGACATTTGTCTATGTCTTCGACAATGCTTATGGCAGTGATGGGACGATCGTCTGGTAGGACAGACGAAAGTTGATGGACCAGCATCTTGTTACCGTCTTTCTTCGACATTTTGTTCCCCTGAAACAATATATTTAAAAATTTAGATTCAAAAAAGAAATTGTTTTCACTTACTTATCTTTAATTAAAGCCTGATCATAAATTATGTAACGGTATGAGTAAAGTGAAAGAAGCTCTCTATGAAACTGACAGACAAAAGGCGTTATGTAAGTTTATGAATGGACTGTCATTCATTTGTTTTAATGCACGAGTTTAAGATTCTTGAAAGTTTGATCTATATTAAGATTTTATTTCAATTCTTCTCATCTTTGAAAATTTAATTTAAACAGTTAGATCTTGAATTCGAAAGCTTTTCTCGTTAATGCGTTTCACAGTATTTCCACAATCTTTTGATTCTCTTATTGTTAGTTTTGCGGTCTGAAATGTTTGTTTTTTTTTTAGATTGTTATTTTAACATTTGTGAATACAGCATTTTATTTGATTAAAGAGAAATCACATTGTGACTTCTTAAAAATATCTTAAAAAGTGTACTCTAAAATATTAGTAGCGTAGTTAGAACTTACGGCAAAGTACTAATAGGCAGAAAATTCAATTTAGAGTATGAAATTGACTCTTAAAGCAAAAAGCGTATTTTGCATATTCAGCATTCTGTTTCGATGACGAGTGGATGCCATTTTCCTTCCTAAGAATCTCGAGTATCCGTTATACGAGGAATAAGAAAAGGAAATCTCGAAAAACTGTAGGAAGAATGAAGTCAGGTTTGTTGTTACAGTGAAAGTCTTTTTGTGAGATTTATGACTCTTCTTTAATAAAGGGAGTTAATGATTCAAACTAAATTCCATCTACATACATTATAAGACATTCTTTAATTTAGCCAAATTAAAGCAAAAAAAGAGTCTTATCAATAATTGACTTCATTTATCCACTATCTACCTAATTAACTAAATATAAAAAATGATTTCTAATCTCCATTTTCATTCGGTTATTTATTGCTTCAGTATAGAATAGAATTTTTTGCTGCAAAAACTTGAAATAAATGATGTGAGTTACATGATAGTGTTGACTAAAATTAAAAAACCTAAAATTATTAGTCCCGTTATAAATTTCGTCATGCTTCACATAACTCGGCAGCTGCAATCTAAACTCTATAAGGAAGTGCTTTTGTCTCATAAGTTAATGAAATTCTGTGCTACTGAAGCGAATAATAAAAGAAAGAGATGTTCTTGAAAGAGAAAACACTTTTTGGGGGTATTTTTTTTAAATATACATATTGTGCTCCAAAAATATGTTTTCAAATCAACTGTGAGCTACTTTTTCTTGTGTAAGTTTAATTCATGACTCCAAAGAAGTGCATTTGCTACAGAAATTAAAGAAATCCTCTACACTATGGTGAATCGACTGAAGGAATGAAAACTGAAAAGCTCTGTAAAAAAACTTTGTAAACACGAGAAATGCACGTCAAAACAAACACAAAGGAGGAGGGAGAAAAGTATTTGTTTCCCATCCTTTTTTTTCGTCCATAGAATTATTTTTCTCGCACCATTATTGAAATTGCTAAGACACTTTGCAAAACATCAAAATGTTCCAGGTTGACCCCTAATCTCTCCTTCAATATCCGGTCACTCACGGGCGAGAGCAAAGATTCGATCGAACATGATAAAAAAGTCAGGAACATACAGACACGTCATAATGAAAGTAATAAAAGATATCAGAAGGAGCTCCGCAACGCAATGACATCCGATTGATCTCCTTTTTTCGCAATCCATATACCTCAGAACTGATTTTAAATTTAAGATCTATAAATAAACAAAATTCCTTCTTTTGAGACTCACCTACGTGCAGTAGGAATCTATAAAACCGACATTTCCTCCTCGTTTTGACCGTAAAACCTCTCTTGTCTATCCGGCGATTAATTAACTGTAATTGGGAGGTCCAAATCGCTTTTTTGATTTCTGGGAGAGGCACAATTACGTAAAGAATCACTGTTTTATTCACTACCACTGCCACTGTTGAAAACGCGACTGAATTCCCAAGAACGAGACACGCGCGACGTGCAGTTTCGATGCGAGAGAGTTGAAATGAAAAAAGGGAAAAAAGAAACAAGTGAGTGAGGGAGAAGGGAATATGAGAGATAAAAGTAGAAGGGAGAGAAAATCGGTGGAAGGAAAACACAAGTTGGATGACAGAGACTTTGGAGCAAGCGAAACCTTGAATAAAATGCACGTAACGGTCTTCGATTTTACGTGGGCATAGTAATAGGAAAGCATAAATAATTTTTGCGATCTCTTTAGTTAATAATGAATGAAATGAGCAATCGCGAACATTCTTGAGTCAGTCTTTAGTCCCTCTCGTCGCTCTAGAGCTTTGACACTGATGACATCACCCACACCTTTACATTGTAATATTGTACTTGTGTTAGAGGCCAGTAACGTATCACTATTTACTTTAGACTGGGCCCCAGGCATAAGGGGCTCTACTAAAGTTACTTTTAAGGGTGTTGGACTCAAGTGTTAAGTTCAAAATTCCATTCTCCATTTTACTCAACGAAAATTATAGATAAATATTTGTTCGGTCTGTAGCGTTAATCGTTTTCCAATTATAAGACTGCGTACAGAGCAAAAAAAATATTTAATTTCGATACTTTTTGCATAAAACGAAAAGTTCAAAATTTAACTTCAGCATTGAATATTTTCATTTTACTTAAAAAATATTTGAATTAGGTCTTTTCTCGCTCTGTACGCACAATTCTAGTTAAAAATTTATTAATTCTACAAAGGGAAAAAATTCCAAACCTAATATTTGTTGAGTAAAATGAAGAAAATCGAATTTTTAGATTAGAACTTGGCTCCAACACCGTTGAGATCAATTACTTAAATTTATAGAAATAACACAAAAATGGGTAAACGGAGGTATTTGAAAATTGCCGCCATTTCTGACTGCGCTTTTGGGAACAATATGACCAACAAAGTATTAACAAAAAATATTAAATCAAATGATTTTATATTGGTACCATTGGTAAACCGGAATTTATTTATTTATACCAAAGATATTAGTAACTATTTGTTCATACATAATTAATCCTTAATTCTAATTTAGTCAATCAAAATATACAATTAAAATTTAAATGAACTTTATTGTAATTCGCTGTATACAATATTTACACTATAAGTCTTACATATTTTCATAAAAAAGAAACAACTATATTTTCCTCGTGAAGAAAAGGTCATATAAAAAAGATTTATACACTCCTTAACAATTCAACGTGCTTTTTAATGACTCTTCCGTGAGAGTAGTTAAATAACTAGTAAATTTCTTAACAGTTCTCTGTAACAAGCCAAGAACTTGTGAATTTTGCAAATTTAGTTCACTTCCCAAATCCTTAATACTTTTGTGTTGAAGCCCAATTCCCAAGAGGATAAGAGCTTGAACAGGCGAAATCTCTAAACTGCTATTTTCTTGTCCAGGTAGGAGACTAATGCTACCAAGTTTTCGTAAAAAGTAGAGTTTTGCCAGAGGGTTTATTAAATCTCTAATTGTGCTAAAATCATCCAAATTCTTACTATAATCTTCTAAACGAAGTAAACTTTGTGAAGTTAGGTACTCTTCCAATTTATCTCTCGTCAAAGTTTTTGCTGGCACGTTAATTGTAGCATTCTCCAAAATATCAAGGGCTAGTGAGGATGAGTAGTCTCGGAAACAATAGGAAAGAAATCCTATGAAACGCATTCTAAAATTGATCCAGTAATCTTGGAGCCAGCTAGCTTCTTCAGCTTGGTGCTCTTCTGTGTTTAATTTGTGAATCATAATGCAAGAATGTTCCTCTGTTATGTCATTTGCTATTTGACTCATGTAGACAGGAATAAATTTTGCCCTTTTCCAAAATTTAACAAGTGGTGGTGTCACGCCGAAGGAAACGCCGATATAGTCGAGAGACTCTGCTGGACGTTCTGAAAGTTTCATGAAAAGAGGAGGAAGTGATGATCTAGGCTCTATAACTTCAGTTTGGAGATGTGATTCTTCTTCCAGTTTCCTTTTCTTGGATCCATTCATCTTACTTTTCGAAGCTTTCTGTAGATCCTCGGAATCGCTCATGTCTGTAAAGTTTAATTAATCATTTAGACCAACCTTTTATTTAATGTTTAATGTTCAAGATGCATTTCAATCTAAAATTAAATAAAAATCCTCACCTTCATCATGATTCCCCATCGCAAAATATTCTTTAAGAAGTTCCAAAGCTTTCGTTCCATATCCTTGCCCTTGGTATTCCGAATGTGTAGCAATTCTCACAATCCTCGCTCCTTTCAACATCGGGAAATTCTTATCCTTGTGCTCGTGGGAAATAGTCCAGGGTATAAGATCCCCAGCAGTTTTCTTTCCTCTTGTAGCCTTCTGCTCGACTGCATTCTTGCTAATCTGACCTTCTAAACATATCTGGATAAAAACTACGATTTTTGGAAAGTCCGAATTAGTAGGCAACACCAAACAAAATAGATGATGTGCCGGCGCATCGGACATCATCTGTAAATCATTTGGAGTATTCTTGTAATGTGAAGAAGTATACAAAGCCACCAACTCCTGGAGAATCCTTTCCGAGGCCTTGTGGAACGAAAACAAGGTATCTCTATTTATATAAAGCAATTGACAAGAATCTAAACCCAGTTGCTTTGGTATCGAAGGTTTCACGTTCTCATCATCCATGCAAAGCAATTTCGAAAGCCAGCTTTCGACCGAATCCCCAGTTTTGTATCGAATTGATTCCTTCAAGGTCAATTCTTCCAAAGACCGATCCATTATTGCTCTATCTTCCTTGACCTTCTCCTGAGAATTCGAATTCTTAGACTGCATTCTCAATTGTTGCAGAAGCTTAAGCGATAGAGACCTTCCAGTGCCTTCGTAACCATTTATAGTCGATGCGAGGAAAATTAAATAAGGTCCAAACATAGCCTTCACTAGAGGCAAAGGAATCGCCGCAGCTTCATCAATAACAAGCAATTCCGCCTGCTGAAGTTTTTGAGAATCTGAGGGATGAATAAACTGGATTGTTTGTCTATGATTTCTAAAAACATTCACTCGGATTGTTGCTTTATTAAATTCCGGATTCGTGGACTGCATAAGACTGTAATCGATGTGTTCTTTATATTCCAAGGCATCAAGGCCTTTGAAAACGAACTCAAAAAGTGTGTTTAAATTTTCAGGACTTGGACTCGTGACGTAGATATTCGAGTACCCGAAGGCGATTGCACCAGCTATAGCAATTCCCATAGTTGCCGATTTTCCCCGACCTCTCGCCGCTGTCAGGGACACTGTGGAACGTAGAGTTTTCTCTGAAATTGTTTCGATGAACTTCAATAAGGCCTTCGCCTGGTCCAGGGTTTTGCAGCATTCTAACAAACTCGATACCGGCTGCGTGTCTCTGAGGGTTTCTTTCAGAGCATTGAGTTCCGTCCAATTGTCGGCTGAGGTGGCTTTTATTGCTGGTTTGATTTTCAGATTATGGATTGAAATCGGAAGAACGTGAAACTGGTCGTCGATGACTAAACATCGGGCACAGGATGCGAGGGAGAGAAGGAATCTTTCGTTGAATCTGCAGACGACATCCTGGTGAGCTTCGGTACGGAATCGCTGATGAACGTCCATGTTCATCGTGTATAGTTGTTTTAGGGAGTTTACACTCTGGAGGAGGATCGCGATGATGCCCCCACCCTCGACAGTTTCCATAGTCCTGGCTAGTAAATTTGGAGTTAGGGCTTCGAAGTCCTGAAGTACACACATCCCGAAGGTATTTCCAAGAATTTTGTGGGTTTCTTTATAGTAGCAGTAGCGGATTTGCGTCGAGGCGACGAAGAGTTGAAAGGGATCCTCTTCATTGATCTCGGCCTTGCCGAATTTCACCTTCTTCTGGAGTGACTTCATTTTTTTCTTGCGATGCGAAGAAAAGCCGAGTTCTTTTTTGTAACACCATAACACTGAAGGACGAGATTTCACGACAGTTTTGGATAACATGTGGTGAAGGTACACTACCTGGTCCTTCGCCTTCTCCCCGACGATGACGAAAAAGGTCCGGTGACCGGTTTCCACTCCATTTTCTATTAAAGTCCGGATTCGGTTATCTATTTTGCGACGCGGCATTTTCCGGGTTAAAGGTTTATACTTTTATACACTGATTTCACTTTCGTAAAATTTATTTATTAAAAAAGAGACTGGAGAGGAAACCACGTGCAGCACGCTACAGCACGCACGAGATGTTTTCAATTTTTGTTTGAGGAAACATAACCTCACTTTTGAAAGGTTGGTAAAGAAGATATGTGAACTCGTGTCTCGTGTCGGTAAAAATGTTTTTTTTTTTAATATGTAGGAGCATTAGGATTGACAAATAATTTCTAAATCGAGTTTTAAACACAAATATAATATTATAGATTTACGAATTCGAGTTTAGAGTTATAATGCTTACAACCTTAAGATATTTTCATATATTTTTATCTAGGGACTTAAAAGTAACATTTTAAAAAATAGTCTTCAAAATTAAGGGTGTTGGAGCCAAGTTCTAATCTAGAAATTCAATTTCTTCATTTTACTCAACAAATATTAAATTTGGAATTTCTTCCCTCTGTAGAATTAATCAATTTTTAACTAGAATTATGCGTACAGCGAAAGAAAATACCTAATTCAAATATTTTTTAAGTAAAATGAAAATATTGAATTTTTAAATCAGATTTTGAATTCCTCATTTTACGCAAAAAGTATCAAAAATAAATATTTTTTCGCTCTGTATGCAGTCTTATATTTGAAAAAAGATTAGCGCTACAGAGCGAAAAAATATTTATCTATATTTTCTTTGAATAAAACGGAGAATAGAATTTGGAGTTTAACACTTGGGTCCAACATCCTTAAGCAATTTTTCTTTTGAGACTTTTTTGAATAAATAGAATACCATTATTTTTGTATAGAATTAAAATTTATTTCTAATATATTTCTGCATACAATATTTAACAAGTCTTACTCGCTGTTTTAAAAATATCAGAAACACTCTCTGCCCTGAACATAACCGACTGTATACTTTTTACAGAAGACTGTTCATTCATTTATTGTACAAAATTACAATATTTTACAACTAATTTTCTTACTTTAAAATCTGAAGCTACTGATTTATAGAATCTGTTCTTATCTCTTTGATAAGAGAATTTAGATAAGAAGTAAATTTCTTGATGGCTTTATTAAACAACCCAAGAAGCTGCGAACTATGTAAATCCAATTCCATCCCTATATCTTCGATCGTTTTGTGCTGAAGTCCAATTCCTAAAAGAATAGCCGCTTGCACTGCTGAAATCTGCAAGCTACTATTTTCTTGACCCGGTGCAAGGCTAATGCTACCAAATTTTCGTAGAAAATATAGTTTTGACAAGGGTTGTATCAAGTCTATAATTACATGATAGTCAGTCATATTGCAACTGTACTTCTCCAATTCTTCTATATCATGTAAATCTAAATGTTCCTCTAGCCTATCTCTAGACAATGTCTTTGCCGGTACTTTGATTGCATTATTTTCTAAAATACTGAGCGCGAGAGCGACATCATAACTTTTAAAAGAACAGGAAAGAAGTCTTATGAAACGCTCTCTGAATTTCATCCAGTAAGATTCGAGCCAGCTGTCTTCTTCTTTTCTCTTACCTTCCAATTTAAATTTATGAATCATAATACAAGTGTGTTCCCCTGTTATGTCGTTTGTCGTCTGTCTTAAATAAACCGGAATAAATTTAACTTTTTTCCAAAACTTTATAAGTTGTTGGGTCACGCCGAAGGAAACTCCAATGTAATCTAGGTCTTCTGCTTGCCGTTCCGAAAGTTCCATAAAAAGAGGAGGAAGCGATGATTTAGGTTCGATAATTTCTGTTTGAAGAATTGATTCTTCGGCATCTAGTTTTTCTTTTCCGGATGATGTCTTTAATTTCTTTGATTTCGGTTTCCCGCAGTCAGACTCTTCCATTACTGTAAAAGATAATTCAAATTTAAGTTAACAATTGATTTAATATTTAATGCAAATTTACATATAAGTTTGCCTTACCCAAATTCTTATTTTTCCCCATCAAATAATATTCCTTTAGAAGCTCTAAAGCTTTCGTTCCATATCCTTGCCCTTGGTACTCGGGATGTGTAGCAATCCTTACAATTCTTGCTCCACTCAACATTGGAAAATTTTGATCATTAAATTTCTCAGCAATCGTCCAAGGTATCAAATCCCCAGCTGCTTTTTGACCTCTTCCCAACTTAAATTGAATCGTGTCCTTGCTAAGTTGACCTTCCAAACAAACCTGGATAAAAACGAGAACTTCCGGTACTTGGTTTTCCTCAAAACGCTTCACCAAACAAAAGAGGTGATGTGCAGGGGCATCAGACATCATTTGCAGATCATTAGGAGTATTTTTATAATGTGAGGCCACATACAAAGCCACCAGTTTCTGTAAAAACTTCTCCGAGGTTTTATGGAACGAAAAGAGTGTTTCTCTATTTATATAGAGCAACTGGCACTCATCTCGACTCGGTAATTTTGCTATTGAAGGCTGCAAATTCTCATTATCGAGGCAAAGCAATTCCGAAAGCCATTTTTCGACAGCATCTCCAGGTTTATACCTAAAAACAACATTTATAACGTGGTAAAATTATAATAATTTATAAGGAAGTAAATATTCAAGATAATTAATAATTATAAATGCATACCGAATTGATTCCTCCAGTGTCAGTTCCTGCAAACTTCGATCTAGCATCTTATCTTCCTTCTTTTTTTCCTTCGAATTCGCTTCCATCGTCTGATTTCTCAACTGCTGAAGTAATTTCAAGGACAAAGACCTTCCAGTTCCTTCGTATCCACTTATTGTTGACGCCAGGAATACTAAATATTGTCCAAACATCGTCTTCACCAAAGGCAAAGGAATCGCCGCTGCTTCATCAATAACCAACAATTCCGCCAACTGAAGACTCTGGACATCAGGCGGACTAACATACTGAATTGTTTGTCTATGATTTCTAAAAACATTCACCCGGACGATGGCTCTATTAAATTCCTGGTTTTTAGACTGGACAATATTATAATCTGTGTATTCTTTATATTCCAGAATGTCGAGGCCCTTGAAGATAAACTCAAACAGCGTGTTTAAATTTTCAGGACTCGGACTTGTGACGTAGATATTTGAGTATCCGGAGGCGATTGCACCAGCTATAGCAAGTCCCATAGTCGCCGATTTTCCCCGGCCTCTCGCAGCTGTTAGAGAAACTGTGGAACGCAGATTTTTTTCTGAAATCGTCTCAAGGAATGTATACAAGGCCTTCGCCTGGTCCAGAGTTTTGCAACATTTCAACAACTTCGAAGCTGGCTGCTTGTCTTTTACAGTTTCTTTCAAAGTGTTGAGTTCTGAACAATTTTCGGCCGAGGTAGCTTTTACTTCAGGGTTAATTCTGAGGTTTTTTGTTGAAATCGGAAGTACGTGGAACTTGTCATCGATGACTAAACACCGAGAGCAGGAAGCAAGGGAGAGAACAAATCTTTCATTAAATCTGCAAACAACATTATTGTAAGCTTCGGTGCGGAGTCTGTGGTGAACGTCCATCTCCATTGTGTATAATTGTTTCAGGGATTTTACACTCTCGAGGAGGATTGCGATAATTCCTCCGCCCTGGACGGTCTCCATTGTTCGAGCCAGCAAATTTGGAGTTAGAGCTTCGAAGTCCTGAAGAACACACATCCCAAAGGTGTTTCCGAGAATTTTGTGGGATTCTTTGTAGTTGCAGTAGCGGATTTTTGCAGAGAGAATAAAGAGGTCAAAGGGATCGTCTTCGCGAACATCCAACTTACCAGCTTTCACCTTCTTCTGGAGAGACTTCATTTTTTTCTTTCGGTTGTAAGAAAAAGCGAGTTCTTTTTTGTGACACCACAAAACTGTCGGAGGTGAGTTTTCATATTTTTTGGATAACATGTGGTGAAGGTACACTACCTGGTCCTTCGCCTTCTCCCCGGCGATGACGAAAAAAGTCCGGTGACCGATTTCCACTCCATTTTCTATCAGAGACCGGATACGGTCGTCTATTTCTATAGACATTATTAAGCCTTTGAGGCTTATACGGATTTTACGTTGGATTTTAGTTTCGTGAGGATTATTCGGGTTTAACAACCATTAAAGACAGAGAGAAACAAAATCACGTGCTTGTATTTTCCACCTTTGTTTGGGTAATCATAACCTCACTTTTCAGGGATAGTAAATTGATGGTAAAAAGAATTTGCAAATTTCTGTCGGTAAAGAAAATTCGCAAATTTAAAAAAATAGAAAGAGGTTTTTTCAAAATGAGTTTAAGGGGGTTGGACCCAAGTGTTAAGCTTAAAATTAAATTATCCATTTTACTCAACGAAAATTATAGATCAATATTTTTTCGCTCTGTAGCGCTAATCTTTATTCAAATATAAGTCTGCGTATAGAAAGAAAAAATATTAAATTTCGATACTTTTTCCATAAAGCGAAGAATTCAAAATCTCATTTAAAAATTCAATATTTTCATTTTTCTTAAAAAATATTTCAAGTAGCTATTTTCTCACTCTGTACGCATAATTCTAGTTAAAAATTGATTAATTCTAGAGAAGGAAAACATTCCAAATTTAATATTTGTTGAGTAAAATGAAGAAATCGAATTTTTAGATTAGAACTTGACTCAACACCGTTAAAATAATATAAGTAAATATAAGTATGTACAAAAAATAGAATTACGTATTAGTGTTTGTAAATATACTTATTTATCATGTTTTTATGATTTAAATTAAAATGTTTGCCAATCGACCTACTGCCAAACTAATTTGAAATGTTGGGGAGATGGATTTCGCTGAATCGATTTGCAAAAATAACGCGTGCGTATATCTCACTTTTCCCGGGAGAGTAAAATCAGTCAAAAGAAAATTAAGATTTTTTTTTATATTAAACATTATGAGAAGATCGTCACAGATAGATTATTAACTGGAGAAGAATACTGGTTATCTTTGAAAAATATAGATAGATTTTCCCTGTCAATCAGTTGAATCTATCATTTTCTCAACGATTATATTTAATTAGCTTAAAATTCAGGCTATCAATCACTTTTCTTCATTTTTAAACTCTTTTTTCAATTTGTTATTTATTAAAAGTGGAACATGACCATATAGAACCATTTTAATCTCTAACATATAGCCAATGATGACGAAATATGACTCATGATAATATTAATTAAAATATTATCCTGTCGAATTCTGAGGCTTTCTTGGGGCACATTAAAGACTCAAATTGTACTTTAAAGAGAAAAAATCGCGCGCTTTCCATAATAAGTAAAATAATAACCTGAACGAACCATTGAACCAGTAAAAAAATTTATACATAAAAACAGAATAATATTTTTGTAAGGGCAGGGTGAATAAACAATAAATAATTAACATTGACGAGGATAGATATATATTTTTAATCGACAACATTCGAATATTAAAATACTTTTTGAGTATAATATCTTTCCTTAAATATGTATACATTTTAAATTTAAATTGATGCGATGTGTATCTCGTTACACAAGATTGTTAAACAGGTGAAAATAAAATAATTGACTGAGCATCAGACATATAGAGAAGACGATAAAGACATTTATACATTTAATATACAATTATATATGTATATCTGGCTGTATTAGACAGTAGATAAAATCTGATCGCAACATAAATGATATATTACAGAAACAGATTTAATATCAATAATAAAATATATAATATTCATTTCATAAAAACTATTTTCTTAAATCAATTCACTAATTCGTCCGATCCCAGCAAACCAGACCGATTTAGAAAATTTATATAATTTATAATATATAAACAATATAATACATAATATATACATATAAAATTAATTTGTATCATAATTATATAGTAAATATATAATAATCGTATGATAATTGTAATACTATATGGAATAATTATCACATTAGTTTGCTGAAAATCGTGCAGCCCAGCAAACACGCAGTCATACTATTATAACAATTATATTTAACAGTTATAATTCTTTCTATGTTTAATCATTTCTATGGTGTTAAGTAATAATTGTTATAATGCATTTTAATTTAAAGCCAAGTGCTTTCTGGGGTTTTTCTTGATTCAATCAGATTCTCTCTCTCGCGTTTGGAATGAAGAAGATTATATTTTTCGCTCTACGAATAACATATTGCTGGAATGGTTGTTGATTTAAATTGAATTTGAAATAATTCCAGATGGAAAAATTTCAAAATTACTGGGGCTAGGCCACCTGCTCGTACTTTGCCTTATTGATGTTATTGGCAAGACAGCAAGCGAGAAAAACTCCTATTAGGGGGAAAAATGCAACTCCAATTGCACATCCTGCTACGAGGCCAACATTATTGTTTATCAACTCAATCACTCGGTTGTAGCAACCCTGAAATTCATTTTAATACATTTCAATATTCAATTAAACTCATTTTAAGGTACCTTTCAATTTTTTTACCTGGGTGTAAATTTTGTTAGGATCATTTGTCAAGCAATCTTTTTCTGGAACTTTGCAGCAAGACAGTGGCACAGCTTGTGGTTGCTTCATATTGTACCAATCCGTGTAAGCCTTGTTTCCACAACAGTGAAACTAAAAAAATTTTTTAAAGAGTGAATCGTTAGAATTTTCACAGAAAGGTAAATATAATTTTTTTAAATTTGATATTTTGTTAATTTCTACCGTGCTCTGCATCATATCAACATGCGAAGTTTTTGCTTCAGGTTCTGCATAAGCATCAAGACTGTGATTAAGTCCTTGATCGAATCCTTCCGTCAATGCAGTTCGATAAGAATAAACAGAAGCACCAGCTCCCAATTCAAGCAAAGCAATCACTGCGAGGAAAGCTCCATACTAAAAATAAATGAAATTAAACTTTCAAAATTGGAAGCATTCTTTAAATCGAATATAATTTTTATTTCAAAGCTTATTAAAAAAAAAATTCAAATTTGAAAATATTTCTAACTGGGAAACATCCACTACATATTTAATAAATTTGAGCTGTAATCTAAAACTAGAATTAGGGGCGTTGGATCCAAGTGTCAAACTCAAAATACAATTCTCCATTTTACTAAAAGAAAATTATAAATAAATATTTTTGGCATAAAACGAGGAATTCAAAATTTGATTTCAAAATTCAGTATTTTCATTTTATTTAAGAAAAATTTGAATGAAATATTTTTTCGCTCTATACGCATAATTCTAGTAAAAAATTGATTAATTCTGAAGAGAAAAAATTGTAAATTTGATATATTTCTTGAGTAAAATGAAGAAATCAAATTTTTAGATTAAAATTTGGCTCCTTCACCCTTAAATTGAAAGTAAAAATTGAACTAAACATATAATTGAATTTCAACTCGGTCAATTTTTGTTATAAATAACTATCTACCAGATAAAGTAGAGCAGGATGGCCACGAGCTGTACAGCAACAGGCAAGTGTAGCTGCAATGACCACAACTGCTCCCAAACAAGCTAGAGCTAATAAAGCTGCTCCACTTCCTTCCATGGTTGCATCCACATAATCACGTAATTGACATCGCATGTAAATGCCAATGCAGAGCATCAAAATTCCAGAGCACTGAAAAATAATTTCTAATTAGAACAGTGCAACAACTAAAATTAAATTAAAAAATTAAACAGTTTTATTCTTTACTATTCAAACAGGTATTTAATCCAATTAAAGGGTATTAATAAAAAAAAATCTATTATAAGAAGATATATTTCTTCATAATAATAAACTGTTCCTAAAATAATTGTTGCAATTATCGAAAATATGCTTAAAGATGTAATAATTATATAAATAAATCTGGAGGTCTATTTTGATTGTAATTTAAAATAAAGACTCATACATAATAATAAGTAAATATCGAAATATAGGGAGGGAAAATTGATTCAAAATTTCAACTTGAATGATTCCTAATGAAATTTTTTGATTCGAACCATATCGTTTCTAATTTTTTAAATACATAAAAAGATAGAGACACTCTTACCAGAAAAGCAAAGTTGAATAGCATCAATAAAGTTGTCATGCAAGCCATCGCTGCAAAATTTTCCAATCGTTTTCCCATTTTTCACTGTTTTTTGATCCTTCTGTCGCGATGAAAAATAGAATTTACCACATACAAACGTTGGAGAAGGTTTGCAGAATCGATTATTGTCAACACGAACGCGTGCGTCGTACTTGGATACGAGACGCATGCGTCAAAATAAATTAGTTTATACGCAGAAATCTCCCAAAATTATAAATAATAAAATGGAATAATAAATAATAGTCAAAAATCCCAACGAGGCAATCGCTTCTTCGATTATGTTTATGAACTCAAAAATAAAATCAGGAAAGACAGAAGAATTCGTAAAAAATAACAAAAAGTAGAGAGTAAAAAGGGACTACTGATTTAAATAAACGATTTTATGCTTGTAATTAATTTATTGAAGATTTATGCAAAAGAATTTAGATTGTTACATAATTTTTTAGCAAATTAAATTTTTCTTCGAATCGAATTCGATTACAATAATTAGATTGCAAATTTAATTGAATTTCATCAAGAATCAATTCTATTGTTTTTTATAGGGATACCAATTTTGAATTTTTTAACACTTTTTTTTTAAACAAAAATTATTAATACCAATACCTTAAGAGTCCTTAATAATTGAATTCTAATCAACAAAATTTGTTACTTTCACAAATGTCCAATATTTTAAAAGATCATTTAAATTTTCAAATCACAATCACGACCCGGAAACAAAATAACATTCACTTCCCCTCACTGATTTCGCATATCGATGGGGTGAAGTAGCAGAATCAATATTTTTACTATAGGTCAGCAAAACCCCTGGCCAGACTTTATCATCTCCAACAACTTGACATGTTTTTGATTTCGTCCTAGGACTGAAAAATCTCTTCACTTCTTTCTGATCAGAATTCGTAGACTTAATTGCTTTGGAATTGAAATAATTTAAATCTGGGAAGCTTCTTGATTGTCCCAAATCACAACCAGAATTTCCAAAATCGAGATCAAGTTGAAAATTATCATTCACGTCTTTTAATCCGTCGTCAAAATTTCCATTGAATTGTACTTTCTCTTTCTTGTGATTTTCATTTTTATCTGAGTTCAAATTGTCTTCTATATTTTTATCCAATTTCTCTTTTGGATTTCGATCAGGCCAACTCAAATATTCCAGATCCTCATCATCTTCATTAAAAGATTCGATAAAAATTAGTTTGTCAAATCTTTCCTTCCTTCTGGGTTGTTCCCACTCAATTTTCTCTTTGAAATCCTCTTCGTGAAATATTACAAAATCTTCGTTCAAATCCTGACTTCTCTTCTCTGAATCTTGATTCCTTCTCTCCAGATCGTGATTCATCCTCTTTCTTATATCTTGATTTCTCTTTTTCTTCAGATCTCCAATCGTTTGGAAATAAATACTGTGATCGTAGCTATAAGTCTCAAGACAAGTGCTATCCAACTTTCCATTAGATTTGTAATTTAGGGTCCCACAACAATTGAGTTTCAATTCCTCAGGTTGAGATTTGCTTGCTTGAGAACGATTCAAAGTTTGGAAACGAGGATTCCAAGAAGCTTCTTCAATAAAAAGTTTATTTCCAGAAATACTCCACCTGGAGGAAGAAATATTGTCTTCCATCGTTGTTCGACCTCTCGAAATTTTTTGAGATTTGAGACGATTGTATCCTCTTGCACAGGCAGCCCACCTTTCAATTCTTTGAAAAAGATATTCGGTTTCTTCAGTCCACCATTCAGAGAGGGCTCGTTGTCTTGTTTCCAAATTCATCGTGACTGTCATGATGAGATCGCTTTGTGTTGATTGAATTATTGTTTAGTTTTTGATGGAATGGTGGGTTCCTAATGACCGTTCTGAAAAAGAATAGAGGGTTTATAATAGGTTCGGAAGCTCTACAAGGAAAGAAGCCTTTTGAAATTTAGGTGACCCTGACCGATGATGTCAGTCTTGATTTGCAGTTTGCACTTGGCCTGAGTGTAGTAATGTCACTGACGTCAATTTAAAAATCGTTAGGTCATTCGAGATGTGTTAAAGAAGACTAGGGTCGAGATAAAGTGGAATTTATTACACGGAAGCCAGATAGACTAAAGATTTTAAAGGATTTTGAAACAATTAAAAAAATATTTTAAAACATCTTAAAACAATTCAAGAGTTTTTCAGAAGATTTCCATCGATTATTTATTTGTTTAATTTTAACACACTATTTTGAAATTGATATGCTTCCATACAAACTCCAATTAAGGATGTTGGGTCCAAGTTCCAATTTCAAATTTCTATTTCTCCATTTTACTCAACGAATATTAAAAATAAATATTTTTCAATCTACAGAGGTATTCTTTTTTAAAATAGAAGTATGGCTATAGAACGAAAAAATGTTGCATTTTAAGAATTTTGCGTAAAACGAAGAATTCAAAATCCACATCAAAATTCTATCAAAAATTGAAAAAAATAATAAAAGATAATTTTTGCTCTGTACACATACTTATATTCCAAAAATTAGTACAAATACAAAGTTAAAAAATATTTACTTATAATAATTATTAAGAAAAATGAAGAAATCAAATTTTGAATTCAGAGCTTTGACCTGTTGGGTCTTTAACAACTTGATCTCGAAGTGGATCCAAAATATGTTTTTAAAAGTAAAAATAGTGCAAATATATTTGTATCTTATTCTAATCAAAATATTCAATCAATTTCAAGAAATATTTTTTATTAATTTTAGATTTATCAAATAAAAATTCTATATTTAAAAAAATTCAGAATAAAGAAAAAGCTCAATGAAAAATTCAATAAGACTCATCAATGAAGTACACCCCCTTAGAAAATAAACCCCCTGCTTCTAATTTTAATCATCCCCCTGTCGAGTTCAATGCAATCTTGACTATCTTTAGATTTTAAAGTAAGGAATAAGATTGAGAAAATTTGCTAGGGCGTTCGTAATACTGTTATGGAACTGTCAATCATTCAAAACTGCAGGCTTGGAATATCAATGAGATTACACGCGGTACCGGGTCAAAGCCGGGGAAAATTGTTTATCACTTCTTAGCTCTAAGAATAAAAATTTAAATCTCCTGGGAACCTATGGTTCTTGGTATATAAGCTCATAAACGATGCGAAAGTTACCTCAGTCGCTCGTTCAAGTCTCGCTGTTAAACTTCAATTCTTACAGGTAAGTATCTCCTTAAGTATTTTTTTTTCTTTTATTTATAAAGTGATCATTTATATTAAAAGTGTTTCTCTAATTGAAAGAATACGTTGCGGTTCTTAGAAAACTTTTTTGAAGAATTTAATTTGAATTTTCAAAGATTATTTTTAAGGGTTGAAGAATTCTTTCTTTATCTCTAAGGCAAATAAATAAATGAGTATAATAATTCAAATTAAAGTTGCTGCAAGATTTTTAATTTAAAAGGCTTCAAAGAAATACGAATTTTAAAATTAAAATTACCCAAACTTCTTTTTGAAATTTTAAATTGTAAAGAATAAATAATAAAATTCTTTACTAAAAATCCTTGAACATTTTTCCTCTTCATAAAAATTTAAAATTTAACTCGGAAAGCAATCGAAACAATTTTCCAACTTTATAAAAAAGTGTTTTTAAGTTTCAATTAATTGTTCAGAAATAAGAATATTAAATGGAAATTTATTTTTAATAACTGTAAATTATTTTGGATTTCAGCGCAGGCATGAACCAATCAACCACCCTATTTTTAACACTGGTGACTGTTTGGTTACTATTTGGACAATCCGAAACAAAATCCAACTCTGAACGTATTTCAGGCCACCGGAAATTTTCCCACAACCTTCCATTACTTCGTAGGTAATTGTTACACAAAGTACTTCCATCATATTAATTTTAAATTAAAAAATTATTTCACTAATTCTTTAATAAAAAATCGCTTCTAATTTTTTTGGCCAAGTTTCGCACTCGAGGATCAGCTTTTTGAAGAAGATGAAGAAATACCTCATCCCAATAAGCGGCAAAATTTTGATGATTACGGTCACATGAGATTTGGCAAACGGGATCAGTTTGAAGATTATGGACACCTTCGATTCGGGAGAAATCGACAATGAAAATCAACTTTTTGTTCCTGACGAAATTCATTTTTTTCGGCGTCTGATGTTTTTTGACAGCAGAAGATCACATTTATCCTCCTGAAAATGAAGATAATTAATTAATAATTAATATACAATATACAAATTGTCGAACCTACAAGATGGAATCAAAAATATCAACTCATTCTTGATAAATCTCCAATTTTGAAGCCATCTTCATTTTCCTAATTTGTCAATCTCCTTTAGAAACAAGAAAAATTAAAAATATCCTTGTAGAACTTGTAATGAATATTTCTGACAATAAGTAATAAAAATTGAAATAACAATTAATTAAAAATAATTTTCCATTATTTTTAATTATGAAATTGTTGATTATTTTCTGAGAAGATGAACTTATTTGTAAAAGAAAAAAAATTTAGAAAACTTACTGAAAAATTATTAGTTTCCATTTTTTCTTACTTTTAAAATTTTAATTTGTTAATTTATCGATCGTATAGTTTTATTTTAAGATCAGCTATTTTTTTATATAATTCCAAATCATCGTCTAAAAATGTTCTTCTTCCTTCTAATTTTTCGAGATCCTCCAAAGAATATCCTAAAGTTCTTCTGTACAAAGTGTTGGGCAACTCCTCAGAAATTGCTAGTATATTTTCTGGTGTGCAATACATTTTTACTTCAGACTCGAATCTAGATTGTTTATCAATACTGAAAACAAAAATGATTTTAATTTCTTCAGATTGTTATTATTTCCTAAAGATTATATATAAATATAGTTTATAACAAATAAAAGGAGAACGTACTCTGTTAGGGGGAAAGAAAAAATATTGAGCATTTTTCCTGGCACTGAACATTTTTCAAAACTCGAAGGTTCATATTTTATCATATTTTCTTTCGTTTCTGTCAAATATTGTTGAGGTTTATCGGTTCCTAATCTTTTATAGGTGGCTGTTCGCAAATTTCCTTTTGGTGGAAAAAAATATATGTTGTCTCGTGGTTCTGCTAAATATCGATCTTGCCTGAAACGTAAATAAAAACCTGGATGATAATCTGAAATTGAATTTCAATTTTTTTACTGTTAACGTTTTGATAAGAAACTTTTTGGAATGCGATCATTTTTAACTTTTACCAGTCGGTTATTTTGACTCTTCTGTCATTAAATACTGCCTTCGTACCCGAAAAACTGAGTTTTAATTTATCTTCATCATCCAAATATGGAAATACTGACTGGAATAAAAAAAGAGAATAGCAAAATAAAGTTCCTGATTTTAATTATAAATAAAGTGTACGAAAAATAAAAATTCTTGTTTAAAAGTTAGTTTCTTACGTTTATTGTTCGTGTTCTACTCATTTCGGAAGATCTTTTTTGTCTAATACAGAATTTAAAATTAAAAAAGTAAATAAATGTTTGAAAATTAATTAACTGTCACAACATTGAAAGACGTGAAAATGTCTAGTTAAAAAATTAGAAATGATTTCACTTGTCAAATCTAAAAAGCCAGGAAGAATAGAGGTAAAGAAAATTAAAAATTAAAGGAAAAATGGGAACTGAAACTGAAATTAAGGATGATGAAGAAAATCATCAAGAAAATACAATTTATTATCAATCCAAACCTCAAGAAGAATTGATTAATTTACTCTACAACGATATCTTCAAGAATTTTATAACGGAGTATTTATTTTAAATCAAAAAGAATTATATTTAAAGACACTATAAAAAAGTTTTTCTTTTAAATATTCAATATTTTAATTGAAATAAATTTCTGTTTATTCGAAGCTGGAATAAAATTTCATCGAATCAAAATATTTGTGATAATAAAGAACCATCTTCTTTGATAATGAAAGAAGAAATAATAGATAAAGAAGTTGATGAAAGTATCAGTGAAGAAGAAATGCTCGATTTTAAAAATAATTTTCAGGAAAAAGAGGCAATTTGTTTTCTTTTTATTTTGAAATCTGTCAATAATTAATTAAATTATATAAAATATTATAATCAGTATATGCACTATAATAACTTACAGTAATTTTAATCTAAATTTTATTCTAAGGATGAGAAATGTATTTTTCAAAATGATAAATACGAAATTACTTTTCCAAATGGAAACTCTTATTCTGGTCAAATAAAAAGAAACAAAATAGAAGGAATTGGTTCATATTTTTGGCGACATGGAGCTCAATATAAAGTTTGTAAAAAATACATCTGAAAAATAAATTTAAATTAATAGAAATTGAAAGATATTAAAATATAATAAAAGCAAATAATAATATAATAAAAAGAAATTTCCAAATATTTTTTCCTGTGAATATTAATTTAAAGAATACTAATTGTATGCATTTTTTACAGGGAGAATTTAAGGAAAATCAAATCGAAGGAAAAGGAAATTTAATTTGGAAAGATAATTCTTCTTGGTACGAAGGCGAATTTTTAAATTCGACGAGACATGGAAAAGGAACTATGGTAAATAAAGATTTTTCTCGTTTTTATACCGGAAATTGGTACATGGGTCAAAAAAATGGAAAAGGGTAAGAAAAAATTTCCAAAAAGTTGAAAATTGGTTAAAAATTTTTTTTTAATCAATAATTTAATCTGTTTTAGATTATGTCGTTACGCTGATAACAATTTTTATGATGGGAGCTGGGTAATGGGAAAAAAACACGGAATGGGTTATAGAGTTTATCCCAACGGTTCTGTTTATATAGGAAACTGGGAAAATGATTTTCGTCATGGTATTGGAACCATGGTTTGGTCCAATGGGGACATTTATAGGGGTGAATGGATTTTTGGTCAGATGCATGGGTTTGTTTTAAAATTATAAAATTACTACCTTTTAAAATTTTTTTAATGTGAATTCATAAATTTGGTTTTCAAATATTAATCAGTTATGGGGAATATACATGGAACGGATATTTTAATAAAACACTTTCCTGGCCTCAAGAGAATTCTTATATGGGTCAATGGATTCGAGGTTTACGACACGGAAAAGGTTAAAAGAATCTAATCTAGAAAAAGTTTTTTAAACTTTAATATTAAATTTTGTCAAGCAGGTTTATTGAAATTAAATTCAGCTGGCGGGGCAAAATATTCTGGAATGTGGAATGAGGACAAAAAACACGGCTATGGAGTTTTAATAGGTTTCAGACTTAAAAAAAAAACATGCAAAGTTGGATATTTTGATTTTTAGATTATAAATTGAATAATAACTAATATAATAGGAAACGATGGTTCTGCGCTTGAAATGTATCCACTTTTTCAAAACGATATTATAATGAAGGAGAATATAGAAAATAATGAATCAGAAGAAAATTCCGATAACAAGAACGAAACATCGTAAACTATGAATGTTTAAAAATTATTTTTTGTAATTTTAAATCATTGTTCAACTATATTTTAAACAATTTCTAGATTTATTAAAGAGCCTAGAAGAATATTAGACTCCATAGAAACAAACCATTTAAATCCAGAACAATGGCCACTTTTACCTCAATTCCTGAGACATTTGGCAATAAAATCAAAAAAGAAAATTGATGATTCAATTACAGAAGTACAAAGGTATGGGAAATACAATTTTGAAGGAAAAGTTTCTTACGATTGTCTCACAGATCTTCTACAAAAAGGTATTGATTGAAATCATAAAATAGCTGAAAATTTGAAATCTAAAAAGTTTTTGGATAATATATTCTTACTTATTATTTAGAAATGAATCAAATTTCCTCGGTGGACAAAATCATTGATTATAACACTAAACTTCGAGAAGAATTACTAATTCCAGAAGAATTTTCTCTTCGGAATTCACTTATAACTCACATGCCTCGTTTAAGAAAAATTTACGATATCTACACGAAAGTTTTTTGTTCAAATGAGAAAGTTTCTCCTTATCTTTCAATGAGTCGATTTTCTCTTTGGCAACTTTGGAGGGATTGCGGAATTCACAAAAAAAATATCAGCCTCATTAAAATTGATAATTTGATTGGTAACTTTTCTTATTTTTATCATTACATTATTCAGGTCTATAATAAATCGAAATAAATTTTTTTTTAATATACCTTCATATTCAGCTGCTACCAGTGCAAAAACAGTTGTAGAAACAGAACACGGCCCTTTCGAACGAATAGAAATTTGGCAATTTCTTTTTGCACTTCTTGAACTCTCTTGGAAACTGTATTCCAAAAATGAAAATTCCGACTATTCTGGAAACCGATTAGCTGGGGGATTTTCTAAACTTTTGGAACTCGATATTTTTCCCAACGCAGGAAAACATTCTGGTATCCTTAGAAAAAATTGTATTCTATACTAATAAGTCTAAATAACAGATTTAAAAAATTTAAATATTCATTACAGGAAAAATTTTCGACTTTAAAATAAATTTCTTGCCTCTTTATTCGGTTTATCGAATTTATCGAGATATCGGGGAACCTCATTCAGTAAAGAAATTTCTAAGAACTATTTGGAATTCAAAAGGTCATATTGTTTTCATCAAAATACTTTATAAAGAAAAACAAATTGAAATCAAATATATGTTAAATTTAGACTTACCCGTTCAAGATCGAGAATCTTCAATTTCAATTCGAATTTTTGAAGGAAAAAATGTAAATTCAGTTGGAGAACGAATAACTTTCATTCCAAATCCAGAACCTTTGATTAACTCCACTTCTCATAATTCTTCGAAAGAATCTTCTAAATGTCTAAGTATGAAATTAAAGTTTTCCTCTCATTGAATATTTATTTAAAAAATTCAAATTTCGATAGATATTTCTGTGTTTCGAGAACTTGGAGCAGCCCAATTTCTTTCAATCGTCGCTCTCATTTGTCCATCCATAAAAAACGAAGAACTTAATACAGTCGTCAATATTAATTACGAGGTGAAAATAAACTCCATTATCTGAAAAATAAAATAATTATCTTATTCGATTGAAAAAGATTAAAGAAGTTAATAACTTACTTTTTAGCTCACGTTTCTCGAATTCTATGAAATCCTTTTGGAAGCAACAGTAGTTTTGATAAAAAAAAGAAAAGTCAAAGAACGAAAAAAGCTTCAATTAATCCAAATAAAAAAATTAAAAGAAGAAATGGAACTTGAAACACTTTCTGTAACAAGTTTAAGTACCAGAGTTCAATCTCACACTTCAATTTCCACGAAGAAAGGAGATAAACTTAAAAAAAAGAAACAAAAGTAGCATTAAGTTAAAATATTTCCTTCGTTGATTTTAATAAATAAGAAAAATAGTTTTTAATTTGAAACATTGCAGAGTATTATATATTTATGTATCAGGAAATAACATTTTTCGTGTGACGTATAAGGTACATATAAAGTCTCTTTGACTTATCTACATATAGGTACATAAACCTTAAACAATGCATATAAACGACTAGCAACTATGAAGTTTGAGCATTAAGCTATTTACAAACTTTTTATAAGTATCAAGATATGCGGTCAATACTTTACTCTGTACACTCTATACATTACTTAGAATCCCCTATTCTTTTTTACACCGCCAACACTCGAAAAATAAGATACAATTTACAGGTACGAAATCAAAATGAAACTTCTCGATTAAAGTTCTTTGATTTAAACTTAATATCCAATTAGAAAATTACGTAATGACTAGAATATTCAATTGTAATTGAATTTTAAAATTGAGTTAACTTTAAAGTTTTTAATCTTGTCTGTACGTAATTTTTAAATCCTCTTAATCGACAGTTTCCCGGCATAAGATATTATAGATGTAGAAAGTTTGTTCTCCTTTAAAGCAGTTTTTAAATATTTTTCATTTTATATTTAAATTATAAACTGTCCTTTTACTTTCTGCATTTACAACCATCAGTAAAAAATCTTGTAGTGAGCGATTTTTCGGAGTTCAGCACATATGCTATCACTATAAAAGGCAAATTCTATTCTTAATTCATTTGTTTTTACGTTAATCCCAAGCTTAGTCATCTTTTAGTTGATTCCCTTTAAAGACTTTTATTCTACACTCAAAGAATTTCCCTAAAAGAAATTTCAAAATCATTTTCCCGACAGTTTCTAATTTTTAATCTATAGCCGTGTAAATGTTGATCGTCAATCTTTTAAAATCAAAGAGAACTCCCATATTTTACAATTACATCGTAGAGTAGTTTCTAAGTTCCTTTGCTGAAAAGTTTACAAAGACATTCAAAAATATATGTATCTGGTACAATTAGACTAATTGATTGTAAAATATACGGTAAATTGTAATGAAGCGAAAAAAATTAAGTATTTTAATTTTAAGTACGAAGAATCTTTTGCCATTTTTTCTAATGTTGTACTTTCTTGATACGACTTTGACTAAGTACACATGTAATTAGTAATTAATTAAGTAATTCAATTTATAATGTTGGTCATTGCGAAAGTTTTTAGACCTTAGTCATTATTCGTGCTGATAGAAAACGGAAATCTGACTTTTATTTTTGCTTGTTTCTAAAGGTAAAAGCTTTATATTGAATTTCTTGGAAGGTAAAATCCAACGGCGACAGAAAAAAATGAAGTAACAAAAGGTCAGGATTCGTAGATAAGACGCTCGTAATGAGGAATTATTTCTCGATTTGGTACATGCAAGCCGAATTCGAGTGCCACCAAAACTGCAAACTCTGAGGTTACTAATTCCTTTCGATTTAAACGAAAAACGCTTTCGATTCTCTGGAATAAAAAATACATGGGTTAAGGGCATATAATACTTTACAATAAGAGGAAATTAGTTAAACTAATTATACATTCATAATAATAGATATTTTTAGCAAATAAGTCAATAAACCTTCATTTATTATTATGAATGTATAATTGGTATAAATACTTTGCTCTTGCGGTAAAGTATCACATGCCCTTAATAATATTAAGAAGAAAATAAATTATTTTAAACATTAATTTAGAAATTCAATATTGGAATTCAACTTACCTCCATAAGAGATTTTAAAACCTCACCCTTGACGTCGTTCAGTTTTGCTGCAAGTAACAAACAAGCACCAGCGCATAATTTTCTAGTCTGCTTTGTAACGATGTTTCGCAGGATCAATTTTTCAAAATAAACGTAAGCCATCGCAACTGTTAAGAGATCAATCCCATTTTCCATTTTGGCGATTTTCCGCATTTCTCGCTTCAAACTAAAAAGGATCAAAATGCTTCGTTTTAAAAATTAAAAGACAAATTGAAACAAATTATTTTCTTTCGCTTTTGGAAAAAAAATCCTGCGACAATTTTACCTGCGCAATTTACTAAGAGTAAGTTGAATATGTGGAAATTTTTCTTTAAACTTGTCATTCAGCTCTTTCTTTAAGTCTGAAGGCCTAACATAATCGATCACAGAAGCCTAAAAAATAAGATTTGTAAAGATTAATTTTTATCACTTCTAAAAAAGAAATTGTCTAAAATAATGTGGATTGTAAAGTAAATTACCTTTTTGTTTAATTTAAAGTAGACTTCGTAAAGACTCACCATATACGAAGTGAAAGTCAACAAAGTCCGATGTTTCCCAGCAATAAGTTCAGGATCGTCCAACAAGTTTGGATAGTATTGCAAAGTGTTCTCATCCCACTCCAAAACTACAATTAGTCAATTAATTAATTTCTGTTTTTAAATATTGATATCGCCTTAAGAAGGAAAACAATTATCGCGAAACATATTTACATTTAATAAACTTATATGTACCTTTAGAATCAGTTGTCACTGATAAAGGTGGCGACTCCGTTCCATATTGATTTCGATGAGATGCAGCATCATAAGAAAGACACCTGAAAATCCCAATTATTTACAAACCCTATTCACTAAAAATGCTCACACATTTGTTCCAACCAAATTATTCATTTTTTAAATATTTTTTGCATGTAATATAGATATGAACTTAATCAATAGATAAATATAGTAATTAAATAATTGATTAACAAGCTAAATTAAACTAACACAAATCATTTGATAATTCTAACAAAAATTTACATATTAAAAATATACAATTCATCATTTTCGTTCTCTTTCTGTTTGTAGTTTTCTTCTCGGTTCGGTAAGATTTTCTTAAAATTTAAAATGGAATAAATAAAATAAAAAAATTTTCTCGCATGCATGTTCTTACACGAGACTACACTTGAATATTCCAATGAGTTTTACCATTGGTTACGGTCCGAATTCCACGTTATTGTTTTTGTTCTGCAATGTATAATAATTAAATTAATTTTCAAAGAGCAGTTTTACACAAACTGAATGAAAAATTTTCAAGGCTTTGATTCACGACCTGAATTTTTTATTTATTTGACTCATTTATCGTTTTCAATAAAGTCATTTGAATGAAGAAGGTAAATTAGAATATTATTTGGGTTTAGACATTTTTTTTACCTCTGAACCATGTGGTGTTTGTTTGGTACTGAGTATCCAACATCGACTGAATCGGTGTCACCAGAAAGTACCTTTTTCTCTTTCAGAAACTGACGCGATGGAGTAAGCAACTGACCGTAAGATATTTCCTATGAATAGAAAAGAAAATCGGGTATTTTTAGAAATTTTATCCGAACTGAGAGACTGGGTACAAAACTGATATTTTAGTTGAAATTTAAGTACCTGTCCATCTTTTGCTCGTTCTAGACCTAGCAAACCGAAAGTATCGAGGTTGTCGTTAATAGTAGACAAAGGTCGCGATGTAATTGTATTTTTCCTCCTTCCTGCATCTTTTCGAAGCTCCGACCTGCATCAAAAGTAAAAAGAAAATAAAATATTTCTTCTAGATTAGGGAATTCAATTTTGTAATTGGAATAAATAGATGAATATAGTTTTAATCGTAGAATATTATTTCAGTAATGTTACCGAAAAAATTTAAATCTTTATAAATCAGAAAATCTACAGACAATGGATTTAAAATTTTTGATGAAGAAAAAAAAATCGGTAACGTTCTGTCATATTTTTTTCTATTTTTCTTATACATACTAATATAAATACCGACACTAAGTATTAGCGTGCGATTTTTGGTGCGATTTCAAAAGCCTAAACGTGATATAAAAATTGGTGAGTAAAATTGTCGATAGAGAATCGAAAAGTGAATTATTATTATTAAAAATTATTATTACATATTATGAATATTCAAAAGCTCTACGAATGATCGAATTGGTACCTTTTTAAAATTGGATTATTCACTGCGAGACTTTTGAAGACAGGGGAGCTACCTCTTTCAATTTGCCAGCTAGTAATAATAATGAAGAGGTTTTAAATTTAAAAAAAAGTAAACTTGCTTCACTACAAGAAGAGTACCATTATAAATAAAATAAATAATATTAAGTGAAACAGTTCTTTTCAATAAAAAAAAGTTTTATATGAACGTTCGGTTTTAAAAGTATTCAAAATTATCCAAAATTGTATGTATCTAAATCCAGTAGATATTCTCTGTTAAAATTACTGAATTAAGAAACGCCTGAAATTAGTTTAATGGATTAAAAATTCATTTCTCGAATTACATACTATTTCTTCGAGAATAAATTACTAGGAATAATTAATGATTATTGAAAAAATAAAGCATTGTTTTTATAACAACTTACCAGCTAGTTCGTTGACCTTTATTGTAGGGGATCGCAGAAAATACGAAAAATGGAACTCGTCTCGAAGAAACTACGACGACTCGATCATCTCTAAATTTGTGTCCGGATATTGGACGTTGCATCAAACGCAATTCCCTTGTGCCTTCCGGTATGATTCCACTATTTACGCATCCTGTTTGTAGATTATTGAGGGCTTTTGATTTCGATTTAGTAACTTGAGAAACTGATTTCGAACGTAGAGAGCCGATACTCTCGTTACTACTGTTGTAATGGTGTTTGATATCTTCTGATAAAGTTGAGGCTTGATGGGTTATTCGTTTTTTATAAAGGGAACCAACTCTCCTTTCCGGCAAGGAATAATCGCTGCCTGCTGTCCCAGCTCTGAAATTAAAAATAATAATTTATTGACAATTATGTTCTATATTTTACAGTCTAAAAATTTTGTTTAAGCAAGTGTGAAATTGTAAGATTAGAATTATATTCGGATTAGAAATTAAGTGGGAAAATTTTAGCCTAAATTGGTATTTAAGTAAATGACTGTAATTAGATCTTAAACTAATAATTCAAGTGTATTATAATTTACAAGAATTCAAATTACATATCTACAAGACTAAAGAATTATTTTCTAATAAACTAATAAGAGTTCGATTCCGGTTTGAAGGAATGCAATTTAATTAATGTTAAAGTAGTCGTTGCAATAAATTTTATGGAAGACAAATGGCATCGATTAAGTATCTAGTTTCAAGTACATAGTTAAAGATTCTTATCATTTTGAAATGAGAAATTAAAAAGTCTGCTATGATCAGATTACAAGTTTTATTCTCTTACCATTAGCAATAATAAATATTTATTCTTTTCTTTAATATTTCATTGAATAATTAACCAGAAATAGATTTTAAAAAAATTTTCAATTACAACTTTTGCTTTGAAATTTGGCTATTTTTATCTTACATAGTTCTATTTTTTTTCCCTGCAGACTATGTCACCAACAATTTTAAAATTACATAACCCTCCTGAATACAAAGTCAATTAGGATAATGTAATATGACTCTAACTCTATTAGATTAGACCAATCTTAATTAGAATTCACAAATAAAATTAGAACCTACTTAAAAATTTTTTTTCTCAATTATAAAAACATTATTTCGGAAGTGAAACAAGATTTAAGTGGCCTTGTAGTTTCTTGTTTCATTGATACAGAAAATATATTGCCTGGAAGACAAAATACGGTAATTCCATGGTCAAGAATCCAAGAAAATAAGAAACTATAACCTTCTTTCATAGTTACTTTTCCTTTTTAATTCGAAATTAATCATTTTTATAAGGATACGATCTTAGAAATGCATTTTTATTTATAAAACTTATTTGGTTTAGGAGTACATTTGTCGAAAATTAGCCTTACACCTTGGAATAATCAAATAAGTTACAAAATTCCAGAGTTCGCTACTCGTCTACATAATTAGATTAAAAATAAAAACAATGCGACTACACGTCCGGCTAGACGGAAGTTTTTAACAAAATTAATTCATCCGGCTGCAGCAAAGAACTCTCGTCAGAACTCAGTTTTTATGATAATCCATAATAAAACGATTTCCGAGGATTTTCGAGAAAATGCAAGTTCGTCATCGGCCATGTACTCTTCACCCATCGGTCCCAGCTACCTTCCCTTTCGGACTTAATTGATGGGACTCATCCTTTCCAATAAAATGTTCGTTTTTTTCCTTCAATACAGCTTGAATTAATAGAATCAAATAAGTGAAGAAAATCGGTCAGCGTGGTCTAAGTATAATCTTTCACGCGCTTAACAAATCACTTTTCACTTTATCAACAGAATACGGGCACAATTATTATTTATGTCAATAGCTGGACAAATTTTATTAAATAAATTCATCCGGCTATTGCAATTCTACTACAGTCGGATAAATTTTTATTTAATATTCATCCATCTAACCGGATGTTTAGACGAAATTTTGCGTCCGTCTAGCTACACGTTTAGATACTTCGAAATAAAAAATGTTTAAATAAATTCTAAAAACAGAATTCCGGTTTTAAAAACGTTTATCTCGGCCTGAAAATAAATAATCTTCAAAAATCAACAAAATATCTCAGAGATCTGGGGACCATCTAAATAAAATCGACCTTGACATTATTCTTAAAACGCCAAATTATTCTTAAGAATATGAATAATCTGATCAGAATGTGCAAATTCAATGCTGAAAAAAGAGGGAAATAGAAGTATCGAAAACCAGATACAACCTATCCTGGCTCACCTTTCCCTGAAGGAACTATAACCTCCAGGTGATAACTGAGGACAATTTCTCTCTTGCTCCAAGAAATTCGTGATCGCAGCTTTTGCTGGGGTAAAGGTAGTTGAATCAGACCCAAAACTCCTATCACATTTCTGTGGTGATTCTGCGTCTTTCCCATAATCCTGTGAATCATTTAAAATCTCCTTTTCTGTGTCTCCTCCAGCCTCTTTTTTCTCCAAAATCTCAGAACTTCCATTTTCCTGAAGACCTTGGAGAGTTTCTTGGTAAATAACTCCGTTGCGCGGCAGCAGAGCTAACTTAGTGTCTCGATGGGTCCCATCCAAGGAAATGTTGGACAGGAAAGTCAGGGCGGCTAATCTTCTTCTTGAGTGATTTTTTTTTAAGGCTGCTGCCATTCCACGTGTGACCGACAAGTACTTTTGCGCTTTTGGATAATCAACAGGGATAACAAAAAGAAATGACACGACTAATAACACTGACTTGATTAACTTTATTACTCCGAAATAACAAAAACACGACACAAATCATCACAAACCCTCTTCACTTTTGGAGTACTTAGTCCTAGTGCACGCCATCCTCGCACTCGACAAGTTTAATCGAGAGTGTGCAGATATCATGTTCTAGGCTCTATTTACACACTTTGTTATTTTCCCAAGACCTTTCTTTCAAGAGGAACTCGATGTCAACGACAGTATCAATCTAGTCGACGCGAACGATGCCTTGTCTCTGGACACGTCTGTAAGTTTTGCTGCGAATTTTGCATTATGACACATTCTCGATTCACAAACACAGTTGTAAATTTTCGTGCATGTATAGATATGTGGAAAACCTATACGAAGAATTTCGGTGTTGTTGCGCACAATGTTCTCAAACGAGGCAGTCTGCGCGCGCATTGTTTTGGCTTACTGCTAGAGAAATTCTTCCACTGGTCAATTTAATTCAATTTTGAATCGCGCGCCATATTACAGTCAATTACAGAATTTCTCTAGCAGAAAGCCAACACGTGCTGCGCGCGCAGGCTGTCCCGTTTGAAAGCACTGCGCACAGGAACGATTTAATCACCTAAAAATTACCTTGTGCAACACTTTTAAACGAAAAGACTCTGACACTTGTAGGGATTAAACTTTTTAATTTCGATTCATGTGATATTCCTTCGTAATGATAATTGATGATAAAAAATTGATGAGATGTTCATGTAAAATGTTTTTTTTTAAATTTTTTAAAGGTAAGTTTGGAGGAGGGTAAGAAGTTTGTATGTTACGAGACTGAATGTTTATTGATTTGAGTTTCAGAATTTCAAATCATACGAAAACTGCTCTACCGACTACCGGTTGTACTTCGTCGGTAACTCGGGAACAAGTAAACTGACCAGCCCTGGTTCCCGGTTGTCAGGACGCTTCAGGACGATTCATTTGCTTGTAAATCAACTATCTAATAAAATTATAAATTATCAATAATAAAATTGTGAAAATGGTCGATTCCAACCACTCGGAAGTGGAAAGACACAGAGGAGTAAGTACACAAATTATTTCGTATACAAAGTGTCTAACAAGCCTGAACTTTGAGGTTATAATTTTCGGTTCGGTTTCTAACCGCAAAATTCAATTCACTTAACTTTATAATGAAATAGATTAAATATTCTTTCGTTCATTCTTTTTTTAAATAGATATTTCGCTTTTTATTTTAGAATTAGATTTCGAATAATTATAACTCAATTGCCACGAAACTGAATGACGTTTTTATGTTTTTCAATTAACGTCCTAAAACTATAAAAACACCCTATGTTATATTTATCTTTGTCCTAAGTTAGATCGGTTAGGCCAAATTATGTTTCTGCAAATTCTTCGTGTATAAAAGCATGACATATTAGCAGAATAATAATTTATTAATTATTTTTTATTATAGGACGATGTACAAAAGCACTCCGTGCATACACTGGTATTTAGGTCTTTAAAAAGGACTCATGACATGTTTGTGAGCAATCAAGGAATGTTGCCACCCATAGATAAAGAAATGTAAGTTTTGTCATTCAATTCTCTATTTTTTCATAACAATTAATTCTTATTTTCATGTACTAATTATGATTCTTTTGCTTTAAATTGTAGCGACAGAATGATTAAGAATATAAAAGCAAGGGACACATACGGCTCAATTGTAGACCGCGTTAAACGAAATAAAATAATCAAAGAACAGAAAGATAACGAAAACAAAGATCCTCCTCCGCCCGGTGGTAAGATTATTTTATTAATTATTATTATTCCGGTAAATAATCTAAGAGAAGCATTCTTATATACTCCTTCTACAATTTTATAGATTAATTTTAACTTGGGATTATATTTTACAGAGGAATCAATCAATACAGCTCGAAATTCTTTAGTGCCAGTATTACAAAACAGCACTGGTGGAGCGATAGTTATTCCACAGAAGAAAGCGCCTTCAATGGCGAAACCAAAATGGCACGCCCCATGGAAACTGTATCGTGTAATAGCCGGACATCTCGGATGGGTCCGATGCTGTGCAGTTGAACCAGGAAACGAGTGGTTCGCTACTGGATCGGCAGATCGAGTAATCAAGGTACGTATTTTATGCTTTATTAATTATTTTCCCCACTTTAAGTATTGTCATTTATGTGCTTAAATTTCTTATTTATTAATTTTCTAATTTTTATTATTTTTTGTAATTTTTTCAGATTTGGGATTTAGCTTCTGGAAGATTAAAAGTATCTTTGACAGGACATGTCAGTTCAGTGAGAGGTCTCCAGTTTTCTGACAGACATCCCTATCTATTTTCCTGTGGTGAAGATCGTCAAGTTAAGTGCTGGGACCTTGAATATAATAAGGTTAGTTCTTAACTTTTGGTCAAATTGAACGAGAACATTCTCTTTTTCTAATGGGAAGTATATAATTACACTTTTTTTTTATATCTTGCAGGTGATTAGGCATTACCACGGCCATTTGTCAGCGGTTTATTCAATGGCTCTACATCCGAACATCGATGTCCTCGTGACCGCAGGTCGTGATGCGACCGCGAGAGTTTGGGACATGAGGTCCAAAGTCAACATCCATACTTTGACGGGTCATACAAACACTGTCACGAGTGTTATTTGCGCCAACTACGAACCTCAAGTTTGTATTTTTTTAAAGACATAAAATTCTTCGCTTTTGAAATTATAGATTTATGACAAAATTTTAATTTATTACAGATCATTACCGGAAGTCATGATCAGACGATAAGATTGTGGGATCTAGCTGCAGGAAAGTCCAGAGCGACACTCACGAATCACAAAAAGAGCGTCAGGGCTGTTGCTCACCATCCGGGTTTGTAAGTATCTTTTTAAAAAATAATAATGTTCAAATATGCGATTATATAATTTTACAAATTAATTCTTTTTAAATGGACTGTAACAATTTTATTAATTTAAAATTTGCACGGTTGCTTAAAGCGACACTTCGAGAGAATAACAGTTTTTTTTAGTTTAAGTTTTGTAGAATTTTTCGGTTGAGTGCAACAAATGTTTAAGAAGATTCGAGTTTATTCCTTTTTAAGAGAAGTTTAGTCCCCTAAACCCGTAGCTTACAGAACTTATTAATTTTGAATTTCAGGACCGCATTCGCCAGTGCTTCACCCGATAATATTAAGCAATGGAAGTGTCCCGATGGCAAATTTATTCAGAATTTGTCTGGACACAACGCGATTGTTAATTGTTTAGCAGTTAATAACGAGGGCGTCCTCGTTTCTGGAGCTGACAATGGTACAATTCACTTCTGGGATTGGAGAACTGGGTGAGCTTCTTGATATTATTTAAAAAATATTGAATTCTTATTTTGACATTTTATTAAAATTGTATCTCTTAACACAACAGCCACTTATATTCAGAATTAATTTTTAGATACAATTTCCAACGTTTACAATCTCCCGTGCAACCCGGATCTATGGATAGTGAAGCCGGGATTTTTAGTCTTACTTTTGACAGATCAGGCACAAGAATGATCACGACTGAAGCTGACAAAACTATTAAAATGTATAAGGAAGACGAGATGGCCGTAAGTAGACTTTTAAATAAAAATACTCAAATTATCATAATTATTCATTTTGTAATCAACTTGTCTTTTTTAGTCTGAGGAGACTCATCCTATCAATTGGAGGCCGGAGATCATAAAACGAAGAAAATACTAAACATTAAGTATCATAATAGGCGGAACTGTAAATATAAATTTTATACAATTAAAATAATAAGACTACTCTATAAGGAGTACGAATTTTATTCTTCTTAAAATCTAGTGTGTACAAAAGATACTTGTGTTTTGAGTATAAAGACACTTTTAACTTTCATAGGAAATTAAATCTCTTCATCTAGGTCATAATCTTCTTCTGGAAAGTCTCCAACTTTTACATTCATCGGTTTCACGAATCCTCCATATTTTGGAGAGCATTCAAAGTATCTTTTCCCTTGGACACTGAAATTTAATTTAATTTAATTTCAAATTTATTGTGCAAAGTTATTTATTAAAAAATAGTATTTGAATATTTAGAAGTTACCTTCCATCATTTTTTCCAAGTGGTTCGTCGTATTTCACTCCAACCCACCATCCTTCTTTAAACTCAGGTTTACCTGAAAATAAATATGTAGTTTGAACAATTATGATATACAATTTTAGAAAAATAATATCCCCTATTAAAATATCTTTGAATACATACCGACGTACATGATTGTTGCTCTTCTCTTCGGTTGATTAGGAACATAAACTTCACAGCGATCTCCAATTTTGCATAATCTAGCAGAAGCTTCCTCAGCTTCTTGTTCTTTTTTCTTTTCCTCCTCTTTACGTTTCATTTCTTCTTCATTATATTTTCCCAGTCTATTCTTCTCTAGAAATGCTTTGACTGTGTCTAGAATTCAAAATTCGTGTTAGAAAACTTTATTACAATCTTAATTAGAATATCTTATAAATTTTCATTTTTAGTTTATTTTTATTACCTGATCTCTTCGCATATTCTTCTTCTGATATTTCGAATTTTTCTACGTTCGATAAATCCTCCTCTTGCCTAATAAAATTATCCACAACCTATTACAAAATTAAAAAACCAATTTAGAAATATAGTTTAGGCAAGAAAATGGTTTTTATATTACTTTTGATAAATGCATAAAATTGAATAATTCTATAATTGAATTGAATTTTAACACTCACATGAATTCGCATGCCGTCATCGATAGGATATGACCCTAAAAGGCGACTTCCTTCATTCAATTTGCATACGAGTTTATCATTTTTATCATAAACTTCGACACTCATTGTCGATGGATTTCCACCAGTCAACAACTCGAGTTTGCCCTAATATTAAACACAATATCCAAAAATTTCATAAACACCAACACTCCAAGATTCAATTTAAATTAATTATATTAAAAATTACCTTAAAATCGTCAATCGTGATACCCTTTTGAAATCTGCGTTCAACACATGTCATATGATTTCCTGAATTTGTGATCGAAACGCTGACAAAGTCGGACGTAATCACACTATAAGTACTCATTTTTGTAAAATTCTTATTAAATCAGAAGCGAAGACAATTAGAAACCTAAAATCGTAAAAATCATTGGAATTAATACACTAATATTGAGGTTAGAATTTATCAGCTTTCGATGTCATTTGAAATAATTATGAGGAAATTATTGTTTTTCGTTACCTGAATGTTTCGTAGTTCGTTGAAAAAATTGGAATTGAATATTTAATAGAATGAAAATAAACGTGCTACGAGAAATTCGAAAAATGACTCCAAAATAAGATGTGTACGATTGCTGTTGACAATTCGTCGAACTGTCAAAAAAACGTCAATTTATTAGACTTATTAACAATTTAGTAACAAAATATAATCATTACAAATGTATCAATGTCAAAATCCAAAAATTGAATTTTTTAAGTTTTACAATGAGACACATGAAGAAAATGTTTAAATAACAATATAAATATGTAATATTGGGTAATATGTATATCTATATATTTATTTTACGTTTGAGTTTCCTGCGCAAAAGCATGGCGCCCTCTAACGCCTCGAGGCAGAAAACATGTAATTTCAAAACTTGAAGACCGTTGAATAAGTCTTGAAGTTTAATCTGTTTAACGTAAAAATAACAAGTTTAAAAAACAGTGCTTGGAATATAGTGAAAATATACGAAAAAACAAGATTACAGGAATTCACAGGAAGGTGCGAATCAGGATGCGAATATAAAAACTAAATTGTAATTTCCGGGCTTTGTGATTAGTTAAATTATCAGTTATTAGTTATCTGATATCTCCGGTTATTTTTAAAGACTTTTTGACGCAAATTGCCTGTTTTCATCTATATAAATTTTGCTAAAATTATGTAAAAGAAGTTAAGTTTCGCAGGGATATAATTTATTTATGAAAAGAGGATTATAAGTATAGCTTTTAAAATTTTTTTCAAAGTATCTATTTTTAGGTTAAGAGTTTCCTCTTGTTTTCGATTGGTAATTTTGTTTTTATGTTTTTTTAGAGAAACTATGACGACTGAGTCAGTGGATGACATTATTCTGCTAAAGGCTGAAAGATTGAAGCAGATTCAAACAGCAACTTTACTGCTCAAAAACCAAAATTCCTTCACTTGTAATAATTTATTAATTTTCGAATATTTTACTCATAAAGTTTACCTTACAAAGGATCTAACTTTTATTTTTTTGAATTTTTAGACAAAGATGACATACAAGAAAATCTTCTCCAGGCAGAAAAAGATGTTTCATTCATGGGAGAAGGAATAAGTTCTCTTCGAAAAAGATTAGAAGAACTGAAAGCTGAAAATGAACGATGCAGGGTAAAAGATATTATAAAGTAATAATATAAATCATAAGTTTTAAAAATAATACATTATTTTAAAGTTATAATGTATTTCTTTTTGAACGCAGAAAATGGAAGCTTCACTTGAAAAACTACGTATTAGAATCGACCACATGGAAAAAAATATACCACCTGGAATAAAAGATTATTTAAATCTGCAAGAAAAATCTGGAGCTTCCAACGGACTTTTAATGTATGAGAACGAGGAAAATATTTCTCCTACAAATGATGATGTTTTTACTCCAAATGCACATTCGTCGATAAGAGATTGCAAGAAATCTTTGTTTAACGAGCCTCGCGCAGTTTGTCCGCTTTTAACTCCTCTCACAGCACAAGAATTTACGAAAATTCCCAAGTATATTATTGGTAGACAAACTTTGGATGCTATTAACAGTTTAGTGTCCGTTATTAATCAAATTTTGAAAGCGAAGTATACTCTCCTTTCTTTGGGTAAAGATGGTGCAAGAAAAAGAGGAGATTTGGATCTTTATCTAGAATACAAAAAACAACAAACATCTGTCAAGGAAGGCGAAGGTAGATTTTGTTAAGTAATTTCTTTAACAAACCAGTCCTAAAGTCACGTAGATTTTTTGTTTTATTTCTTTTCTATTTTTTTCTATTTCTTCTTCTGTCTACGTATCTATCTATGGATTTTTTTTATTGTTTCAGGGAAAATATACTTTTTCACTGCCGAGGATTATCAGAGGCACACATCGACCAAATTAGATAAAATAAAACTGAATATGCTAACAGCTTTACGTAGTTGTAAAAGACTGAGAGAAATTAGGATGGGGAAACTATTGTACTATATGGTTGTGCCATCAAACTGATTAGTTTTATTTTCAAAGATAATCTCTGTCTGAATTTTTTTATTATCTTTTTCAAATGAATTTAAATTGTACATTCATATCTGTACATTATATATTTTATTCAACTGCGTAAAAATTGTAAAAATGATTAAAATAATAATAATAATAATAATAATAATAATAGCTATTAATAAAATGTTTAATTAAATATTTTTATTCTGCTCAAGATTAATTTGATAAATTTTGCATATAAGAGTTCTCAGACAGTTCTTAATTTTTTAAACATAAATTTTAAAATCCCGCTCTTTTTTAAAAGTTAATACAATACATCGATTTCCTGTCGTCTGCTTCCGTTCCGCATAAAAAAAACAATAATTCTAACCTCAAACATATGAATATCATGAAAATGTGAAGAACATCATCATAAAAGAATTCGTATAAAAAGTGCCATATAAGCGTGAAAAGAAAAACAGTAAAATGAATCTAATATTTACATAAATTATTCATATTGTAAGTGCTGCAAAGACTTTTTTTGAATATCTAGTAAGGGAATAATTTAAAGTCGGAGCTGTCAAGAATGTCAAATTCTTGGGACTTAATGTGAGTATATAAAGTTTGTACCTTAAGTTTATTAACATTTTGACATAACTAAACAAATTATGCATTAACTTAAATAATGAATGTATACAAGTCTAAAAATAAATTTAAATTATTCCTAACCCTACTTTTTGATGTCGATTCAAGGATGTAAAGAAATCTACATTTTTATCATATATGTTAATATCTTATGTTAATAATTATTGCTTTATTCTTTTTCAGTATTCCGAAAAGATAGAATATAGTCAAGATGGTGATTCCTACTCGATTTTCTCAAAAATTGGTTCGCAGTCCAAGCTATAATTCCATCATTATTGTCTGCTCACTATTGCTATCCAGTATTTTGATAATTACTGCCTACCATGTTTTTAAAGTTGGAAATAGACAGCAAAATCCAATTTATCAGCCTCTGGATTTAAGCGATGCAAATACATTCCCAACAAAAATATTGGAGTTAGATTTGCCCGATGCAGAATCAACTAATTCTTCTTGCACTTATTTTGGTTGTTTCAATTTATATCGCTGTGGAAGCAGAGGGAATAAACTTTTGGTATATGTTTATCCCCCGAAAATTTTCCTCGATCATGAAAATCAACCTGTTACTAATCAGATGACAAAAGAGTTTTATCAAATTTTATATGCAATCGTATCGAGCAAATTTTACACTCCAAATCCAGGAGAAGCTTGCATTTTTGTTCCTTCAATCGACACGTTAAATCAAAACAGACTGAGGTTGAAAGAAGTTTCGCAAGCTCTTGCATCTCTTGACTTGTGAGTGAATTTAATAGAATTTTTTAAAGAGAAAATAAGTTTGCGTAGATAACTTATTTTGTAATTCTACATTTTCTAATAATTTAATTGTATATACAGCTGGAATAAAGGAGAGAATCATTTGATATTTAACATGGTGCCCGGAAGTGTTCCGGATTATAAATCAGTTATTGATGTTCCGATTGGAAAAGCAATGATTGCTGGGGCTGGATTTTCGACTTTGACGCATCGAATTGGATTCGATATTAGTTTACCAGTTTATAGTCCTCTAGTAGAAAATCTCAAAAAAAATTACTCCATTCCACGGTAAGCAATCAATTTAAGTTTTGCATTTAAACGCCAGAAATTGATTTTCTATATATTTTTTTTTACTATTATTTATTCTTTTTAGATTTTTGAATCAGAATTTCTAAAATGCGAATTTTTTCAGGAAATGGTTGGCCATGTCGTCGCAAATCAACATTAATTCAGCCTTCGAACAAGATCTATTAGAAATTAAGGCCACATATCCAAAAGATATCTTAATTCTTGGCCCATGTTTACATCACAATCCTATGAATAATACAATTCGTTGTGTTGAAGATGATGTTCATAAGTATCCCGAAATTCTACAGGTAATATATTTACGTATTACATATTTTAAATTGTAATATATGTTCAGTGTTCACCTTAAGGACAATTGAAAAAAATATACTTTGAGGATTGGTTTTTAAATTAGAAATAATAGTAATTATTACTAGTCAATAAATATGCTAAATCTGCAGATGTCGACATTCTGTTTAATAATTCGTGGAGCAAGACTTGGACAAAGTGCTCTTTTGGAATCCATGGCAGCAGGTTGTATTCCTGTAATAATTGCAGATTCGCTTGTAATGCCATTCCAAGAAGTTATCGATTGGATGAGGTAAATTAAATTAAATCAAATTACTTACTAGCATTGATTTTTTATTATTACAATGAACATCGAAATTACTTTCTTTACAGAGCCACTGTATTCGTAAGAGAAGTCGATATTCTAATGGTTATTCCGACTTTAAAGAAAATATCACAGAAGCGAATAATCGAATTGCGAGAGCAAGGTTCCTGGCTTTACAAACAATATTTTGAGACCATGGGAACAATCACAGAAACCACTTTAGAAATTCTTTCTGACAGGGTTTTTACTCATCTTGCAAGAGATTATACATTTTGGAATATTCCAAAACACTTGGTACAGATGTATTTCAATATTAATCCATTATAAATTAGTTTTTAAAATCTTTAACCAAAATTAAAGTCACTAATTAATTAATTATTACAGGATAACACTTCGCCCCTTTTCTTGCCAGTCACTGCTCCAAAAACTAAAGGATTTACAGCTGTGATTCTAACTTACGATAGACTAGAACTTCTTTTTTCTTTAATTAACAAACTAGTCAAAGTTCCAAGTTTGTCGAAAGTTCTCGTCATTTGGAACAATCAAAACAAGGATCCTCCTCCTTGTAAGAATTAAAAATATTTCATCTTTTTACTCATTTGTTTCTTCTGTTCTGTTTTCTAATCTTCTATTCTTTTCTATTCTGATATCAATTATTTTCCAGCTTCAGCGTGGCCGAAACTTATGAAACCCTTAAAAGTGATTCGAACGAAAGAAAACAAATTATCAAACCGATTTTATCCTTACGATGAAATTGAAACCGAGGCTATTCTGTCCATTGATGACGATATAATTATGTTAACTGCTGACGAAGTTGAATTCGCTTTTGAGGTAAATATACCGATTTGTAAAATAAATTTATTTATTCTATAAAATTGAATTTTAGTAAAAGATTCCGTTTTTTTCAGGTTTGGAGAGAATTTCCAGATCGAATAGTAGGTTTTCCGTCTCGAACTCACACCTGGGATAATGTGACCGGGTGTTGGAAATACGAAAGTGAATGGACAAATCGTATTTCCATGGTTTTGACTGGTGCTGCATTTTATCACAAGGTATAATGTTTAAATAATTAATAAAAAAATCGTAAACTTTAATTTATAATTAACTTAAAATTTAATTCTCATTTCAGTATTGGAGTTATTTATACACAACAGCAATGCCAGGAGATATAAAAGAATGGGTAGATGAGCATATGAACTGCGAAGATATTGCCATGAATTTTCTGGTCACAAATATTACCGGAAAAGCTCCAATAAAGGTGGAGCAAAACCTAAAATCATTCAAATTAAGTTTAATAATCAGAGTTTTTCTTGAAATTAAATTTTTTAATGAATTTTCTTTTTGCAATAGGTGACGCCAAAGAAAAAATTCCGCTGTCCAGAATGTACAAATACAGAAATGCTTTCCGCAGACTTGACTCATATGGTGGAAAGGACTCAGTGTATAAACAGATTTTCTAAAATTTATGGTTCAATGCCTTTACAATCTATCGAATTCCGAGCTGATCCTGTGCTTTTTAAAGACGTCTTTCCAGAAAAGTTGAAGAGGTTTAACGATATAGGAAGCCTCTAGCCATTTTTCAATATCAGGTTATCAATTAGTTTTTCTACTTTTTATAATAATTTATTATCCAGTTTATACTTTTTCATCATTGTTTATGATGAAAAAGGAATATTGTATATTATAGAGTTAAAAAAGTAAATGTTTGGAATTATAAATGAATAAATATTTTCCATTGTTAAATTAATATATGGGCCATTGCACAAAAAAGTGTCAACTTTTGAGTGAAATTTGCAACCATCATTTTTTAGGTCCTACTAGGGGCCTATATGATGTATATGGTGAGTGAATAATGTATTACACCATATCTAAAAGGGCCAGTCAATTAATTTAGTATTTTATGAGAAATTTAAGGTTTTGTAAATTATTATATATAATATTAATTATTATATATACATATATTATATATAATATTTTTTAAATTAAATAAATATATTTTATAAATAAATTATCACTTTTAGTTTTTTCCAGTCGTGCCTTAGCAGATATTGACTTTTTCATAGCTATCTCTTTTTCGGTCTCATTCGACTTATTTTTAGGCGCCATGTCGTCTGAAATAAAAGAAAAACTACTTAATGTAGTGTTTGTATAACAAACAAACTTTTGTTTACGTCTTTAGTATAAGTTAAGAGTAAAAATGAAATAACTGTCAGTCCCTAGTTGCATTCATATCTAGGGACTGACGATTTAGGTACTAAATTAAACAATACGCTGCTTGAAATGAAATAATCACTATTCTGACGTTATCTATTGAACGAGACTATCAAACTATCAATAATTAATAATGATAAAAAACAAAAAATGTTAATTATTGATAAAATTAATTACCTAGGGACTGGTCATCTGTCACGATAGCACTGTTTTAAAAAATGGCGGATAAAAAGTGATTGGTTCCTGCAGATAAGTATGTACATGCCCAAATTTAGAGAAAAAAAAAGTTACTTTTCACCTTCACTCACTTATTACATAATTTCAGTGCGTAAATTCAAAATTCTTGAGCGACTAAGGACTGACGGGTAAAGTTGGCTTCACCATGTGACTTGAAATAAAACATTGAATTTTTTTTTTAAATGAAAAGTTGTTAATATTATAATATGTCTAATCATGAGTAGTCTTATTGAAGTTAATTTGTTATTGACTCAATGGTTTTTAAAATATAGTTATTCAAGCAAAGATTTCAAGTATTGTAATCTGACGTGAGCTTCACGCTTAGGGACTGACGTTTCGGGAATTTATTAGGAGGGAATTGTTGAAAAACGTTTATTTTTATTTAAAATTAAATTAGGTGTCTACAAAGAATCAGTTTTAATCCGTTACTTAGTATACTTACAATTAAAAGAAATTGTTTATTTATGAGAAGAGAGCCTGTTTCATAGAGTTGAAACTTTTTTGTGGAATGGCCCACGTTCAGTTTTATAATACACATATTTACAAATTAAAATTTAAGAGTTTAATACACAATGAACACATGAAATACGAATTATTTCAGAAAAACGAATATGTATCCGAAATAACCGGCAAATTGTTTGGATCTTTACGTTTGGCTTTACAACTAACTTTTGCTTGTTCTACATTAACAAAAAGTTTTGTGCGTCCTTTTCTTCTCTTCAAAGCTATAGAGACTTCTTGCATGAATTTCTCTGTCAAATTAGGACAATTCAGGACGTTTATATATTCAAGATCATTGGCTACATGAACCAGCGAAATGATTGAATCTTCCTGTAATGTGCTTGAAGAACTGCAGTCTAATATTTTTATATTTTTCAAATTTTTTAATTTTGGTGAAACTATAGAAGATAGATTGCTCATAATCAAACAATTAAGATTTTTTAGTCTAGTAATCCTTCTGATTCCTGCATCCGTTACGTCAATACATTCTGGAAAATATTAAATGGAATATCAATAACAAGGAAAAAGAATATTTAAAAAAAAATTATAAAATATAAATCTTACCTGCAATCCTTAAATCTTTGAGTTTTTTGCAATTAGTTGCAACTGTATCTAGAAAAAAGTCGTTAACAAATGACGTACATTGAACGTCTAACGTCTCAAGATTAATTAATTCCGACATAGCTGACAATAATTCATATGGATTATGTGGTTTCCATCTACAATAATTTATTATCAATTTTGTTAAAGTCTTAGCTTTTAATTTTAAGACGTCTAACAAGAAATTAAAATTAAGGTCCGGGGTTAAAGTGAATCCAAGAGTTCTTAGATTTTTTGCGTTTAATATCATCTGAAAAATTAATTTCCATCCAATTTAAAGAAAAACATCAAAATTAACAATTTCGTAATCGTAAAAATAAATTCTTTGAAAACTACTCACCAATCTCAAAGTCTCAACATTTTCAAATTCTGCTGTATATCTAATGTGAATTTCTTCAATACCTGATGGTAAAGAAAGAAGACAAGTTCCTTGAAATGGTTTGTTAATATTTTCAAGAGAAATAAGCTTAAGATTGACCATCTTTGCAAATATTTTGGCAAAGTCTTCATCAGTGGAGTTGTTTGGATGAATTGTCATACCAAATTTTGTAATATTGTGACTAATGGATAACAACAATTCCATAAATATTTTGAAATCTCGTCGATCCATGGGTTCCATGTTTAAAATTAATAGTTCTGTGATATTAGGACAATTCTTTAAAATAGTAATTATTCCCTGTGATTTTAAGTACTTGCTGGGATTGTATTCATATTTTAAATCGAAATTAACGGAAGTTATGTATTTGCCAGAAAGTGTTACTAGTTCTGTTAATCTTGATTTCTTCATTTTATATATTTTTTCTGATTTTTCTCCCCACGTGTTGGGATGAAAATCCAGAAATTTAAAATCATTCCAGGAATTCTGGCTTACTGATTTCCATCTTCTATTAACTGAAAGCAAAATAAAAAATCTAAATAAAATCTTACTAATAATATGTAATATAATTAAGTAATATTAAAACTATCTGTGAATTTGTATCAAGTTTTGTGCTCATTCAATGAGCTCTTTGCTTCCTGGAAGCAAATATGATTTGCTTCTTCATGGAGGAAGCATTAATTAATTAATCCAATGTACACATTAATATTAGGTCATCTTGAATCGTGTCAATACCAGAAATTTTATTTTCAGTTGAACCTTGGGCGACAAAAAGGGGATACGCGTGTCGCGTGGATTCAGCCTGAGAAGTATTGTCCTGAAAGTTAATTTAAAAAGTCGTTTGATTTTTAATTTTAAAAACTTATACTTGTAGAGAATTTCAAGGCGCATCTTTTTTCCTTTTGCAAAAATTTGTAGGTTTTGTAGTTTTTGAAGTAATTGATAAAAAGTGGATTTTTCGAAAACGAAAAATTTCAATCTTTTTTTCGTATTTCAACTCGCGATAATTCAGCCAATTTTCAGAATTTTTTAATGCTGCCCTAATTGATCAAATCAAAAAATTCTGAAAATTGGCTGAATTATCGCGAGTTGAAATACGAAAAAAAGATTGAAATTTTTCGTTTTCGAAAAATCCACTTTTTATCAATTACTTCAAAAACTACAAAACCTACAAATTTTTGCAAAAGGAAAAAAGATGCGCCTTGAAATTCTCTACAAGTATAAGTTTTTAAAATTAAAAATCAAACGACTTTTTAAATTAACTTTCAGGACAATACTTCTCAGGCTGAGTCCACGCGTATCCCGTTTTGGTCGCCGAAGTTTCATTTGAAAAATTCATTTTCGAAAATTACAATAAAGCATAAATTTCTTATTTTTCTTATCTAAAAATTCGATTTCTTTAATTTGCTCAAGAAATATTAAATTTGGAATTTTTTACCTGTGTGGAATTAATCAATTTTTAATTAGAATTATGCGTACAGAGCGAGAAAATACCGAATTCAAATACTTTTTAAGAAAAATGAAAATATTAAATTTTGAAGTTAGATTTTGAATTCTTCATTTTATCCAAAAAGTATCGACACTAACTATTTTTTCGCTCTTTTTGCAGTTTTATATTTGAAAAAAGATTAGTGCTACGGAGTGAAAAAATATTTATCTATAATTTTCGTTGAGTAAAAGGGAGAATGGAATTTTGAGCTTAACACTTGGGTCCAACACCTTTAATCACATAGGTCAATCGATTCTTCTTCATACCATTTTAAAAATATTAGAAAATGTATCGAAAACAAAGCTTCCTCTATGAGGAAGCAAAATCCGTAACTTTCTTACTTTTCAATTATATGCATTAGTGAGATAATTCAATCGATTCGTCTCAACATAACGAATCTTTATTTTCTTTGCATCAGCTTTGAGTTTTGATTATTTGAGAATGTATGTATTGGAAAAATCAATTTTACTAAAATTATGAAAGTATAAAACTTGTAAACTTAAGGCTGTTGCAGGAGGGTCAAGAAATCTGTAGAATACTCTAATTTGCAGGGCAAATGTTGTCGACTTTTTGAGGCCACAGAAAGGACTTTTTAAAAGTTTTTTCAAGTCCCGAAGGGAAAGTCGGCTCAAACTTAGGGGACTTACTTTTTCGATTTTTGATTAGAGGAAAATATCAGCGTAATTCAATAATTTTACCTTGTGTATTTACCGATGTGTCTCACATCCATGTTGACAGCAATGGACAAAATGGCCGCGGCGTCGTTGAATACACCAGGTAAAATTATTGAATTACGCCGATATTTTCCTCTAATCAAATATCGAAAAAGCAAGTCCCCTAAGTTTGAGCCTGCTTTCCCTTCAGGACTTGAATAAACTTTTAAAAAGTCCTTCCTGTGGTCTCAAAAAGTAGACAAAATTTGCCCTGCAGATTAGAGTGTACTCTCAAATTTCACTATTTTTTCGATTTTCCTGCAACAACCTTAATGTTTTTGTGCTCACTGGGTGGAATAAGTATGTAAAATTTCATAAATTTATCTGTACTCATGCTCAAATTGTATACTTGCATGTTTGTATGTTTCTCATACATACATACATACATATACACACACATACAGATATCCGGAAAATTTTTAAGGGCATCATATTAGATATATTCCCCTTGAAATATATTGAAAAAAAACCTTTTTTTGGAAATTGATTTTGTCACCACTACAAAGCTTACTCTATGTGAAAGCAATTGTATAATTCTACATACCTTTTCCGAAGCTGAGTCTATCTGCTACTAATAGATATTTAAAAATATGAAAAAGGCAATCGTCATTCAATATTTCTATTGTCACTGGAGTCGAAATTGATTTGTCTATGTTCTTTGAATTAAAATTACCCATTTTTTAGAGTAATATTGTTATTCTGATTTGTACACAAAGGAACACTCAGGAGAGAAGAGAGTCTATATCGAAAAAGAAGCTTTCAGAAGAAACGCTGGACTTAAGGCCCCTTTAGTTTCAGAAGTGGGAGGTAACGGAAAGCCGGGATTGGTTACTGCTATCGTCATTTCTCAGGTAAAATTTCTATTGCTGGTTTGTAACATTTTTCCTTACTGAACGCTACATGCGAACTGACCTTCAGAAAAGGGAAACATTCTCAGCGGGGGCGGCGCAGACAGTATGGATGCAGTGTTGCATGTACGAAGGAAAACATTTTCTTTCAAATAAAGAAAAAGAAAAGATTTCGGTTCCCCCCCACACCTCTCCCTCACGGGTATTATATCGTAAAAAATTGGGAAAAAAAAGTGGGCAGTGCCGCCCCCGATTCTCAGTAGACACGAAATTTACAGAATCAATTAGAATTAACGTGATAAAATGCTTCTTTGACGTAAATTTTGAAAGAAAGTTGTCGAAAACCAGGACGTCTGGTCACCCTATACATTATAGAACAGTAGCTTTTAATTAAATTTCTTAAGGGTGTTGGACCCAAGTGTTAAGCTCAAAATTCCATTCTCCATTTTACTCAACGAAAATTATAGATAAATATTTTTTCACTCTGTAGCACTAATCTTTTTTTAAATATAAGACTGCATACAGAGCAAAAAAAATATCTACTTTTAATACTTTTTGTATAAAACGAGGAATTCAAAATCTGACTACAAAATAAAAAAATGTTCATTTTATTTGAAAAATATTTTCTCGCTCTGTACGCATAATTCTAGTTAAAAATTGATTAATTCTGCAGAGGGAAAAAATTCCAAATTTTATATTTGTTGAGTAAAACGAGGAAATCGAATTTTTAGATTAGAACTTGGTTCCAACACTACTAAAAAATGTAAAAAAAACGAAAATTAGAGAAATACATAGAACTTTATTGTTTTTACTAGCGGCTTGAAACTAAAATGTACAGAAACAAACTACTTTATAACTCTTACTGTTTTAAGACCTGAGCTTTATAGGCAAATGTTTAGGAAAAAAAGAGTAACAAATTATTCAATATCAGAAGTAACACTGAACGGTACAAATCTTTTCTCTTGGCAAGATAGATACTTTCGTATGTTAGAGAATCACAAGTCTTTTAAAAAAATATTATTCGACTCAGTTTTATAAATTGCAACTTGGATGCACACTAAAAACTTAAAACTTTCGTCTAAAAAAATCAAGTATACTGTAAAATAATTGAAATAGACTACCAACAAAAAATTTAAATCTTAGCCTATGTGATTTTACACATTTCGCTGGGTGACGAGTCCAAGTGAATATCTGTTATTACACTTCCTCCGGTGAGAACATTATTTACAACTGCTCTGGCCAAACAACCCGTTGTTAATGAATAATGAGCAGCAAAGAAAGCAGACATGTCGGTTGACTTTTGCAAGTTGTGGTCCTGGAACAAAACAAATTGCAATGATTTTAAGTTTGAATTATGTACTGGAAAAGTAAAGTTAATTATACTCACTTTGCAGAACATATCAAAAGCATCATCGACGAGTTTGTTTAAATCCAACTGTCTCTGGAAAGACAATTCCGGATTTCTCAGCAGAATCGTCGAGACTATATTCAGCAACTAATAAAAAATAAATTTCATGTTTATAAATTTCTTTAAAGGTATGTAGTAAGTACCTTAGAACAAATTTAATTTTCCCATCTTTACGCTCGGATTAATAAATATTTTTCCTAAACCTAAACCATTTACCTCCGTTTCGTACAGATGGAAGTAAATGACCTAGTTTAAGAAAAAATATTTGTTATTGCGAGCGTAAAGTTGAGGAAACTAAATTTCTCTTATGGTAAGGTATCACGAGAATTTTTGACTGAACATTATTTTATTTCTTTGTTAGTATCATAAATATTTACCTCGACAATAATTTGTCGAAACTCTGGCATTTGAATGTGATGAAGGATAGATTCAACAAGAAGAGCGAAAGTCAATTCAGATCTCGTCATATTTGAGACAGTGGGTTGTTGAGGTAATTCTCGACCGTTAACACAAATTCCACCTGGACAGCGTATCAAGACTTCCCAAACTTGATTGTAAAAATGAACAGGAACTCTGCACAAACTTCCTTCTATTTTCCTTCTTCCAAGAACCGAAAGACTAGAAAATTCCGAATTATAGAAATTAAAATAGATGATTGATTAATATTTTTTCTTAAATAATTTAAAGATTTAAACTTACTTTTCTTCACTCGCCCAATCCTTCACAGTGAGGACTTTAATAAGAAACTGTCTAATTTCGTAAGGACTATAATTTTCGATCGGTTTGGGGTTCTTTTTAATCATCTTTATGTAGAGTTTCATCGCTTCTAAAACCCATCTGAAAAAAAGTAATATTCAGCTTTTAAATTCTAAAAATGTACATTTTCGATATACGCTGCGTCATCATTTTCATCTGACCAATAATGAAAAACCGTTACGTTACTAATGATCACGGTCGTGCTAATGATCATTTTATAATAGGATCCATCCATTTAAATGAAATTAAAAAAATGAATTTATAAAATCTACTTTCAACGGGATAAAAAATAAATTACCCTATACGAATTTTCAAAATCCCTTTAAACATCTCGGGATTCGTTCCTATCAATCGACCACAATAAAGCAAAATTTCTTGTTGAAGAACAGCTTGGATAACATTGTGCGGTTGAATAGTAGAATAAACGACTGATTGAATTTCAGCTGGAGTCATTGGCTTGTCAAAAACTGTTTCTTCGTGACCAATAACACCCACAGTTATCTAAAACAAATAATTTCTAATAAATAATTTACTTTCATTAATATATTATAATTCTCGGAAAAATGTAAATAAAGTAAATTTTCGTACCTGTTTTCCCTTTACGAGAACTCCAGTAATAAAAGGACTGATACTATCGACTGTGTGATTTAACAAACTGCTACAATATCGAACAACCATCCAGTATCTTAAACTTCCTGCTTGTTGGTATAAAGCCCTCAAATGATCTCCCACTGAAAATAATTGATGACAATATCAACCTCAAAAATCCTAAATCAAAAAAATTACTAAAGTTTCTCTGATTTTCCTACCTGTCATCCCATTAAATTCGTAATTAATCCCTTCTCGCTTCAACAAAATTTCGTAAAGTTGACTTTTTCCTGAAAGACCTCCACAATTACGAATCTCATTCAGGATAGTGTACAATGGTTCGTTTTTCAGGTGCTGTAAATATTTGTATTTTAATTACATTCAAATTTTTATATACACTCTATTTAAATTATAGTTTTGTGATTGGAATTCGAATTTGACTTTTTGAATTTAAACCTAGGACTTTAATAAAAATGATTTCTTGACTCACAGAATAATTTTGAACATCCTCAGAATATGATAAAGCCCTCGGAACATCTGTAAGACTTTGATAACCAATATATTCGTGTTCCAGTTGTTTGAATGGATTCAATTCAAGATCAATGTCCAATGTACTCAAAAAATCCAGGTGTTCTAAACAAAAATTTCAATTAGCAATTTTGAAAATCTGTTAATATTTAATATTTATCACAAGGAAAGGAATTTAAATTCTACCTATACACGAAGAGGAAATCAAATTCTGTAATCGTCCTATCCGGACTTTGATTCCATCGCAATATCCCTTTTTTAACATTGCAAATAAATCTAGCATCTCTTTGAATTGCGGATCTCTAAAAATTAAAAAAACACAGTAATATAAAAATTCCTACCTTTTATTGATATGCAGTTTTTTTTAAATACCTCATGTGTTCTTCTCTTATGAGTAAACAAACTGTTGGTCGACCTGATAATCTCCAGTATTTTCCGACAAATTGTAACTCTGTTTTGATATCGTCGATTAATAAAGCCATGTCTCGATATAAATAAAAATCGGATACTTCGAAAATCAGAGGATAACAGAGGACTGTCATTCCACAGACTCTGTAAATCTGGAATTTCAAATCGCAAACAGCAAAATTAATTTAGAGAAATATGAAATGATCAAATTTTTGAAAATAAAACTTGTTAATAATATTAATAAATATCTACTTTGCTTGTTCCCAGTGATCCAATTGGACGAGCCGGTCGTCCTTGGAGATTCATTTTTGAATTAACACCAAGTTTTTGGTAAACTTTAACCAACTGAGAAGAAGATAAAATTTGCACCGGCTCTACTTCGTGGGGAGTTTGAGTTTGAATTCCGTAAGTTGCCATCATAGCCTGAAGTCTCATAGACTCTGCTATTAAAACAATTTGGACTACAAGATCCGTATGAGTTCCCTATAAAAAATTTTTGAAAAAAAGATAAGAAAAATGTCGTGCTTCTATAAACTGTAAAAATAATTTCCAAATGTCCATAACTTACAAAAAAAAAACATCATGCGATCTAAATCTAAATTCTTTAGGGATTTTCAAACTTATTTGCAGGCAAAGTCATTTCAGAAGAAAATTATTTTCTAGAAAAAAAGAAAATAAACATCTAATAAATGCAGCGCATTTATTAAACTTTAGTAAGAGGAGGTACATTACAATATGAATCTAAAATATTAAATGAAAAGTAAGATTAAAATACCAAAATAGGAGAGTAGTTAATTAAAAGAGAAAGTTTCAATCTATTCTATTAAAGACCAAAAGGCGACTAATTCAATTTTTAGTACTCTAATTGCTAAATTCATGCAAGTCATCAAAAAAATATCTAGTTAATAAGAATTAAATGCAACAATATATGTTGAGTGCTATATTCGAAGATTTACTTACGCTGCTCGGCTTTGCCTGCATGAAAGATAAGAAAAGAAAATGTTCAATTATAAGGCGACAATTAATTTGCTAAATATTAATTATGTAGTTTAAAATCTTTGAATAAATTAATTGTTTTTCTTCCTTTAGATCTACCTGGAAAGCAGAATATCTTCCAGCTCTTCTCGGTCTATTATAAGAAGGAAGATAACGACGAATCGGATCCAGTTCGTTGATATGAAGAAGATTTGCCGTAAGTAACTGAGCTATTATAAACATCGCCTGATTCCAAAGATAAATATGAGGTCCTTCATATTCCATCGAACTTTTGCGTGATCTTCTCGATTCAATGTTAGGGACTCTCATAGTGCTTCCTGGTTCGTTCTTCTCCTGTTCGAGATGCTCCTCTGGGACGTAAAAATACATCGGAACGACTGGATCTATTTAGGAAAAAGTGAAAATTAAACTTTGTGCAAAATTAAATTAAACTAAATAAGTAGGAAGGAAAAATGCCTCCGTTTAAATCCTTGAGAAGTCGTGGTTTCAATAAATTCTGGTACTCTTCTACTTGTTCAGGAAGAGATTTAAAGACTCCATCTATTATCATGAAAATATAAAACAATGGCCACTCGCATTCGATATTGTCGAACTCCTAAAAATGAAAATTTCTAATTAGTCGACAAGTTATCAAACTTCTTCAAAGTAGTTGCGTTTATTGGACTAATTACTTTAATTTCGCCGGGTCTGTAATAACGACGTTCCGGATTTTCCAGAACAGTTTTATATCCATCTCTTCCAAATCTTTTAAATCCATAATTTCCTTTGAGTCTTCTCACAATATTGGCTTTAGTTTCGCTATAGAGGAATTCCTCATGTGTTGCAAAAGCGGGAAACGAAATAGTTGGCAACAAAGCTGTGTCGACACTCTGTAAGATTTCAATAACTATATTATTATATAGGTATAAAACCCCAAAAACAAATCGCTTTAAAAGCTGACAATAAAATATAGAATATTACATTAAATTATAAGTCTTTATTTTTGTTCTGTACCTTTGAGCTTGACTCTCTGGGCAACATAGTTTCAAAAATACTGCGATTTCGATTATGGGCATCAATATCTACATAAATCACAGACCAGGAAGCTCCCTTTTCTCCGAAAAGATTGCAACCGTTTATTGCTTCCAAGGCACTCTTCGCCATTCCAATTGAACTCCCATGAATTTCTGGTGTTCCGTCATTATAACGACTTCCTCTTTCCCACATTCCATAATCAGGAGTTCGATAAGCTCTCTCTACGTAATAAACTAGATTTTGCACAAAAGCTACCTCGTCTTGTGTGTAAATTATTTGAAGGCCCGAGGTTATCATTTGAACCAGAAAAATTAAATAGAGAGAAACGACGTCGATCTGCAAAACAGATACAGTTTAGTATATATATTTTGTTTACAATAATTAAATAGAAAGTTCTAAACTTATATTCTTAATATTTAAAATATTTTCTCACTTGAAGATGATTGTAATTTTCGTCTTTTAGAATTTCGCTTCCCGTATCGAGATGAAATTTGCAGTGGAGAGCAAAACGATCGCATTGATTTCGTTTGAATAATTCTATTCTGCTCGCTTGTTTCATCCAACATTCTAAAATTCCTCGCATGCATTTTATTGTTGACTGACCTAACTCGTAGGATTTTCCTCTATCGTCATCTATCCGCCTAAGAAATTTTTTTATTTTTAATGATAAACTTTGAATTCTTAGTTTTCAAATATTCATGTTTCGAAGTGAAAATTTTTTTATTTTTAATTATCGAATAGAAATTTAATTTCTTACCTGTATGCTTGATACAAACTCCAAATAGATGCTGCACAATAAATACTATCTCTGACACTTCCTACAACTTTGTCGTTCGAAACTTGAGGAAATAATCCTGTTATGCAGCTTTGATATTGTAAAATTTGCCTCTTCACTATACAGGAAATTTTGGTAATTAAATAATTTTATATGCAAAAACTTAAAACTATTCTAATGATATAATTTGATGGTAGACAGTTTAGGTTTATCATTCTAAATTTTAAAAGAAAAGTTGACAAGCAAAGTTCGACTCTTAGAAAATAATAAAAACAAAAATCATCAGTGAAACAAAATCTTAAGTTTTTTTTATACACCCACTATAATTTTACGGAATTCTAAATAAAAATTTGCAAAAAATATTTTTAAAATCCTTTACCGACTCCGTAGTAAATATCAAGTTGTCTGACAGTATCTTCATAATTGGAAATTTTCAGAAACACGTCAATATCCAGATCGATGACACTTCCTTGACGAGTAGTTCCCCTTGCAGGGTAACTATTAAAATTATAATAAATACCAAATTAAACAAATTAACATTAAACTCATAAATATACTATATATTAAAAAATATTCAAACAATATTTTGAACTTTGAAACTTTCTGTATTTCAAACATTAAATTAAATCACGAACCTCACAGGAGCCGGTGAATTTACTACAAAACCAGCCATTGCGATTTATTTATTTATAAAACCGTAATAGATTTTCTCAAAAAATAAACACATTTAAAAAATACTTCAAAATAATTTCCTTAGCACCCGTGGCACTGACAGCATTTTATTTTGATGATAACAAAAAGTTCCTCCAAAATCTATATTGTCAAAATGACTTAAACCAATTGTAATTAATGTTTAATAAATCAAAAATAAACTTTAATCAAACATTTGTTGTATCTTAAAAATGCTTTTTCGCATTTTTTAGTAAGGTTAAGTTTATTTTTGACAGAGGTGACATTTAACTTTAAGTCGAGTTTCCATCATAATATTTTTCTAAATATAAATACTTGGATTTGAAAATTGAATTTAATATTTAAAATGTAATTACTGATTTAAGGTTAAATTAAGTAACTTAAATAATTGGAAACAAAAAAAAAGTATTTATTAATTATAATCTATCTATAAGAGTTTGTTTTATGTAAAATAAAATTGAAGCTTATTCGTAATTCAAATTTTCGCGCCTCAGCGATACTAACGCCGCCTGTCGCCGCCATCTTTTTTCCCTTTTTTATACAAGTGGATGGAAGATGAATATAAATCTCATTGATCTCATTTAAAATACTTTTTAAATTCAACCTCTTGCTTCATCATGAACAAGCAATCATTACAAAGCTTATCAGATCTATTACATAATCTAAAAAAAATATATAACCATCTCTGACATAACAATTTATTTTCCAGATTCAAATTTTCCCGCCTAGTTTTGTCCGCTTTAATGAAAACTTGACCGATCATCCAGATCAGATGATGATTCTGAATTCGTGATCGTCGTGACGTCGAAAAGCGCAACGAGAAAAAAATCGGAGCATGTCGTTCGGTGGAAAAAGTGTTGGAATTGTCCGTCCTTGTTTAACTGATAAGTGAATGTGTTTTGGAAGACATTTGCTTATCTTTGACAGTATCGGTGTCAGTTGAGTTTGAGTTCAGTTAGTCACAGTTCAGTTCCGCGAGTGAGAGCACGAGTGAACACGAGAGGAGATTTTTAATTTAGTAGTTAATAAACACGCAGATCATGGCGTCCACAAAGAGAAAGCAAGACGAGAAAAACCTGAAGACGTTGCGTGAGCTAGTCTCTCAACCGGGAAATAAGGAATGCTTCGACTGCCGGCAGCGAGGACCCACTTATGTGAACATGACAATAGGATCCTTCGTATGCATGTCCTGTTCCGGCATTCTGTAAGTTTTTCATTTTTTACTCACATCCTGGAAAAGCACAAAGAAATCCGTTTGTCGCTTTCAATTTATCTTTAATTTTATCTTCAGCCGTTTCCTTACTGTAAAAGATATTTCAGAAAGAGAGAGAAGGTCCTTTAAATCGATAGAAGCCTTTTACTTGGATCCTGTAATTCAATTAGGTCTATAATTTATAAGGCTTCTGTTTAATAGAGTTTTCAATTTAGGAAGTAGAAATTTCTACGGAAAGAAGAGAAATTAACAGGTGGCTTTGTGTTTTACGTTGAGGGATCAAAGAATGAATCATGAGTTTCAGAGATAAGGAAATATGAATGAAACGATTAGAATCTTTAAATTGATGATTTAAATTACTCATTATGAATTACTTTTTTTGTATTAGTCATCAATCTTGGAAATTAAGAGGGCTTTTTAATGTTTCGTAATAAAGTGTATAATTAGAAAAACAATCGATTGCGTAAACGCAGTTTTGCAAGTTGTTTGGATTTTACTGAAACAACAATTTTCTCTTATTAATGCATGGTCATTCTTGTGTAATTTTTATTTAATTAATAACTTCGAGTTTTGTTCTGTTGTGGAACTTTTATTCTATTCGTAAAACAAAGTCCGGAGTCCCGTTCAAAGTTTTTATTCTACTCAATTGGATAAAATGATTTCTGCTAAGTCGAATTTATTTGATGAAATCTAGTTCATTTTATTTAAATACTTAATAAGGATTTCTTTTGTGTTAAGGTATTTTAAAAGCCGGTGATTAGTTTTTGTTTTCAAAACAATTCTGGGCTGACTCACACTTCATACTTGCACCTGTAGTTTTTGCCGAATCAGAATCATAAATGGCTAGCTTTTCAATAGCGAAACCAGTTTACAAATATATGTAAATGTTAAGCGAAGAAGCACAGAAATTTTTTATGAATATGTATTACATTTACAAGACCTTTCACTCTCAACCTCGTGTTCGTCGGTACTAGGCATCAGAAATGAATTTCTAAAACAAACAGTTAGTGTCTAGACTTCAGATTATTGAGACATTCGAGAGCTTTCGTTCTGCGAAATCAGTAAAACTAAGAAATGAAAGAGTATTATTATATACTTGCCAAATCTCAGTACTTGAACCATTCTACGTTTCCCATTACTAATCACTCTATATTCCAAAATTTGAAAATTATATGCGAAGTCTGAAATTTAAATTTGAATTGAACATAATAAAACATTTTTTTTAAATGTTAGCGCATAAGTTTCAAGAGCAGTGACGATTAATAAAAAATTAGAACGGTAAATGCTGATAAATTAGAAAGTCTCTCGAGTTGTTCTGAAATTAATATGAGGCGATTTGAACCATGATTTTATTCTCAGTGGCACAGTGACATGAAAAGATTGATGCAGTGGAAACAAAAAAATAACTTTTTTTTTTGCAGAATTTAATGACTTATCTTCAAAGTCCTTTAACTTTTTTGCAAAAAAAAAATACTTGAATCTTTAATAAATCAAACAAGTATTTTTCTTCTAAAAATATTTTCTAATAAAGAATTTTATTTACTGTTTTTTTATGTAAAAGAATTATAACCACTTTTCAAAAGAGGAAATGTCTTTATTATTCTGACTAATGGAGTGGAATACAAAGTAATAATTAAACCTGTTTTGATTGCAGACGAGGATTGACACCACCACATAGAGTGAAATCGATTTCGATGGCGACTTTTACCCAGGAGGAAATCGTTTTTCTGAAAGAACGAGGAAACGAGTACTGTCGAAGGATATGGCTAGGATTGCTGCATCCGGATAGCAACCTCCCAAACGTAGATACGAAAGACGAGCAAAAAATGAAAGATTTGATGAGTGAGAAGTACGAGATGAAAAGATATTATTTGAATCCGTCCATTGCTTCCGAGCAGAAAAATCAATCCAAAGATTCGAACCAATCAAGCCTTCCAAGAGTTCCTAGTTCTGGAACACCACAGACAACGTCCACTCCAAACGCAACAAAAAACTCTAAGACTGCGGAAACTATAAATTCTTTTCCCACGGATTTTGTCGCCGACTTCAGCAAAGTTCCTGATCCTTATCTTCCTCCGACGCCAACAAATTTTAATCAGCCGATAGTTCCACAACCTTCCTTTGCTAATTTCGACAACAATCCTATTTTCAACTCCCCAAAAAGTAGGTTTCATTTTTGGATTATCAGAGGATTTTTTAATTTTATTTGTTTCAAAGGTTTACAGGTTTTCGTTTTTCAGATACGGGAAGTTTTAATCAATTGGCTGGATGTTTAACACCCAATTTTAATGGAGTAAGTTCTCCACCTTCGGAAGATCGGTATGCTGCTTTGAAGGATTTAGATTGCATGATGAAGCAGGCGCAAATAAAAGAGGAAAATCCAACTTCAGGATCACCGTGGAACACTAATAATACGAATGGTAATTAGCAAAAGAAATAGCTTCTTTTTATAATATGTAATAAATTGTTTAAAGTATTTAAAAAAACGTTAAATAAGCGTCATTTGAAAGTGTAGATATCATTAGAATATAATGCTAAAAATGTGATTCGTTTTTTTTTAGTGGCAAATTCAGTTTGGGGTGGATATAACAATCATGCATCCCCAGTGATCTCGAATCCGTTTTCAGCCGGCGACTTGTGGCGACCGTCCAATAATTTAGTCAATAACAATATGCAAATCACGGATAATACTCTCAATGGCCCGGCTAATCCCTTTAGACAAATTCAATTCCCTGTAAACAACGGTGGAGCCTTTGGTAAGCTGTGTGAAATGTTTAAAATATATTAAATATTTAAAGAAACTTTTTATTGTAATTGACGAATTGAAATCAATGATTCTTCTCGATTACAGACACGCTTTGGGCGTCCAAGGAATCGCGAAACAATGAGGATGTTATTCCATCTAGTCAACTCATGACGTCATTCCCGAGTAAAACGTGGCAACCGTCCGTTGCCGCCTATCATGCAAATCCATTTGTCGTAAGTGTGCAATGTTTATTTTTGTAAAGTGCGTTCACTATAGAGGGAGGTCGTTGAGAATTTTAATTTCTTGAAGATTTACTGTTAGTAAAGATCTTAGTGCCCACTCGGAATATAATTCTCACTAAATTGTGTTTTAATTTCTATAGATTTCGATTTTCGTTTATCTTCTTCCTGAAATTAAAATCTCTTCTGTCCTTAAATTTATTTTTATATTATTTTTTTATGAAGGTCATTTTAATAAGGGAGATTTAAAGCATCTTTTTACAGTGTTTGATTGGGATATCATAGCAATTTGCTCAATTCGTTTATTAAGAGTCTCTCACTTAAATAACCGATGTAATACTTTTATCTCAAGATTACCCCTCGGGTCCTCGGGTCTTTCCCACTAATGCTGACGTCAACTATCTTTTCGTGGCACGCGTTTCAGAAGCGTCATTTGATTCGAGTGCAACAAAGAACTTGTTGCTTTAAATAGACTCTTAAGAAGTATCTCGCAATTTTTTATTTTTTTTTTTTGCTTTCATTACATTCTTTATTTGAGATTATTTTTACCATTTGATGATATTTTTGCATTTCTAGAATGTTTCAGCAATTTGTAATTTCACTTTTTAATACAGATTTTAACTGGAATTATAAACTAATATAGAAGTTAAATTGAACTAATTATTAAAATTTATATTTATTGTTGTCTTTACTGAAAGTTGGAAAGTTCTTACTGACTTTTTAAAAGATTTCTCATTGCTTTTTCGGAAAAATTAATTAAAAGCAAGTTTAAAAATTGAGCTAAGACTAAATCACAGTTCAGTTTTTTGTGTTTTATTTTCTGTGTAGAAATATTTTGTTCCTCTTTTTGGGAATACAGAATCTTTTACAACGGAACTGGCGCTTGTCACGAATCGCTCGGCGCCGGGCGTAGGTGGGAAAATCCCATCATATTAATAAAAAAGACTGTCCGTACTCCCCTTTCGCGCAACTGAATCAGTTTCCGCCCGATTGATCAATTTTTTAAACACAAAAGTGTCGTGGAAACTTTACTGATATAAGGCATATAGAGCAAATGATAATTTTAAAAAATAAAACCTAAAATACTACAAATATTACATTACATTAAATTATTCAGAGTGGCCATTGGACCACGGGAAATGACAGTGAATATATTTTTTAACGGAGTATGGCTAATGAATTAATTTATATTTTTATAATTAAAATTATTTTGTAATTAAACAATTTTGATCTAAAGGGTCATTTCAAATTTCGACGACTTTTCCAGCTTTTTCAAATCCTGTAGCACTCTGTATAATTAATTCCTAATTTTAATAATTCGTCAGGTGGGATCCGCCATAGGAGACTTGACTAGAAATTCGAACAATCCCTTCTTGTGATCAAGGAATCTTCGAAACACCTCCGTAACAAACCTACGAACAAACGATTTCGAAACTAAATTAGCCCCTAGCTTAAGAAAAATTATTTTTAAAAATGACTTGATTGGCAATTAGTGCCATTAACTTTTACCCTTAGGAGCACCAATCTCTTCTATTCGATAGTGCGTTTTATTTATGAACATAATTTACAAAGTGAATAAAGATTAATGTTTGTTACTGTTACCAGGTTAATATATTATATATTTCCGTCACTTGGACACGCTTACTACGTAATTTTAGAGAAGCTTACAGCGCAAGGTGATTTAATCATTTTAAATAAGCAATGAAAAAAGAATGATAGAAAAGAAAAGAAACTGATTCCGTCGTTTCATTCCAAGGTCTGATATCAATTCAACTTTCGATTGTAATTAATGATAATAATGACGTATAATATAAATTATTATATTTCATGTCATTTAAAGAACTTTAGAAACAAGAAAGTATTAGACTTCTTTAGATTGGATTAACTGATTATATAAGGGATCTGATTATCAAGATCTTATTATTTTTATAGTGGCTTTTGGCGAAAAAATTGTCTATTTTTGCGACTGTTCTAGTTTAAGCGAATATTGTTTTTAAAACGCATAATTCGAAGCACTCTGGTGATCGAGGAAAAAAAAGGCGACAATGGTAATAATAGTGCACACTTAAATACGTTTTATTCGCTT
>UCOH01006379.1:0-83418 GCA_900474275.1 Synergus japonicus
ATTCACATAAAATCCGTAGACTGCCCAACAATTTCTTAGAATTTTCCGCTTGCGGAAAATTATTATAATTTAGTATAAGTTTACCCTTTCCTCAAACGACTCAATATGAGATGAAAACAGTAAATGAACCTTTCTCTTCTTTCTGGGAAATAGTTAGAAAATGACAACAAAATCCGAGAAAGAATTTAAAGAATATGCGAGGATTGATTGAGTGAAGGCATACACTCTCACAGAGAATCGCATACGTAAGATGTACTTCTGCCCTTGGAAGATAATAATACCTTAATACCCTATAATGGAACCTTCGCGAACTTAATCGTACTCTTGAATCCATGCTACTGAACAAAACAGTCGAGTTACCCGTCAAGCTGTCAGTCCAACATTCTAGAATGCTACGATATGTATCGTGCAGTAATCGTTTCAGTCTCATCTAATACAGGTATATCTACTAACGCAGCACCGTGCAGGTACAAAAATATGCCGAGTCACGAACGTCAAGTTGAACAGAAGCGCGGACGATAGGATACTTATGTTTGTCTTAATTATCGTCAAACAACAAGTTGTTCTTTTTCTATAGAATTTCACGGAATATTTATCTTGGATTTTTAAACATTTTATGCATTTGTTTATTTTGTTTAACCCAATTGATTAAAAATGTGAGATATAAATGTAATCCCAAAGTGTTAATTAAGTACTGATACATTAATTCTATAATTAATTAAATAGTTGATTAATTCATGTTAGTTTAACCGCACCTTGAATAATGTAAGATCTTCAGTTTCAATATGAAAGATTACTTCAGAAAAATAATTAAAACTAAGAAAAATAAAGCCTGAAATCTCAGTATTAAAATGAGTCGGGTTACACAAAAAAGTGTTGAGTTGTTCTCGAGTTATAAACGAAAATATTTCTGGTATTACTATTGCGCACGACATGTTGCGCAGCAGTGGAGGTGGAGTGGCCCGGCTTGTGGTCAGCTCACGCTTCTAATCCTGAAATTCATTAAAATACAACGTCATTTTATTAAGCCTTTCCAAATTACTTCAAATATTTATAGAAGCTCTGACATATCTTAAAATTCAGAAATTGATAGAAATATCGTTTTAAATCTGTTGAAATTCGTAAAAACTACAAAAACCCTTCACTTACTTATTTCAGAAGTGCTCTGTATTTTTAGAATTGCCCAAATTCATATTTTAGTCAACTTGCTGACCAGAAATTCTTAAACGATCACTGCGGGGTGCCACAGTACCCATACCAAGAGGTGAAAAAAACTCAGAATTGCCGCAAGTGCAATCGATATATCGTATCTGAGATCCTTTGTGACTATTCTTATCCCACATCTCGATCGGCGGTTAGCTGAAGCATCAGTCGGGATAAAGCGAATTGTTTCTTTTCTTCGGTAATGATCGGGGAACGTGGAACGTTTCTCATTAAAGATCGTACTTGTACCTTCAAGTTTGCCTCATGTCAATGCGAAACATCGGTTGCAACTTTGCGAGATGTGCTACAAAGAAATCCGAGTCGTAACTTGGTCTCCGACCGGACCAAGTTTGGGATCGACAAATGAGACAAAGAATCGATCCCAAAATTGGCAGAATGGAATCGACTCGATTCGACTTTCTGCGACGTAAAACAGCTAATTTCCGGTCTCCAGTACCTTCATCTTCCATTATGTCTTCTCTGCTTTTTTCAGGCGAACACCAAGTGACGAAAAACGTGTTTCGTGTTTGTGTTCCTAAATGAAGGAATCTCATTCATTTTAAAGGAAGATTTTGGAAAACGAAATATTCTTGGATGAAGTAAATTGTACTTGATTTATTGGACCGACAAAATAATGTATTAGCAGAATAATATTGTTTCAGCAAACAAAAATTATTTTGTAACAACAAAAAGACTCGACACAATTATGGTATTTTGTTTCCTTTACTACATTTTTTCTCTCTATACAATTGTCCTAGAACTTTCTATAACATTCAAGAATTCTTTTCATTTTTTTGCAATTTCCATCATTAGCTTGAAAATTGAAGGCTATCGAATTCTAGAAAATTGTAAAAATTCTAGGGGATTCTAGCGTCTTCCAGAGTTAGAAAAGAAAAGATTCTAGTTGTTAGTACTGCGCATCACATGTGACGCAGCAGTGGAGGTGGAGTGGCTCGGCTTGTAGCCACTTCACGCTCTTCAGCTTGATATTTATTAAAATACAATGTAATTTCATGATATCTTTCCAAATCTTTTGAAATATTTATAAAATCTCTCAAATATCTTAAAATGTAGAAATCCCTAGAAGGCTAGAGGCCGCGAAAAATGGGATAAAATTGAGAAGAATGGATTTAACAACCATCTTTATCATCCTAAATGGGAAATACAAATTGCATCCCTGAAAGTTTATTTCCCGAGAATTCACAGCGTTTTTTGCAGCTGTCTATCCTCGGGGCTTCGCGTGTATCCTCTCATTGTGGTTATAATCACGAAAGTGTTTAAATTCCCGTTCTTACATTGTATAGAGAGATACCTCTCGGTTCCTCCATACTTAGTTTGGTTTTGCGGATTTATAAGGCAGGACGGTAGCTGCCAATTATCGTTAATTGAGATCTGAAAAGTAATGCCCGATAGAGGCAGCTGGATTATTCTTCTGGATTCTGGCTTCTGGTGCTGATGCCGCCACTTTCTCTATCGAAAAAGAAATTGTTCCCCTGGAATTTCAATAAGGGATCTTTGTGTCCGATCGGTCGTCGCTCGCGATTAAGATAACTACTCGCGGAATGCACTTACGCACTGGGAGAGGATGGACGAGTCGTCTCTTAATTGATCGCCTAGCGACGAATGATTATCCGCTTCATCTACGCTACTTAGGACACGTTTTAATCTTAGATAAAACTGGAATTAACGACTGAGATTTATATTTCCGCTTGATTACGGATTTTATTGGAATTATCTGACCTCTTTTTTTTACTCGACGTTAAATAGATCTTCCAGAGCTTTCTATAATTCCCTAGAACTCTTTTGAGTTCTATGTAAATTCCTGTAGTTCATTGCAATTTACTAGAATTCCCTAGCGTTTGCTAGATATATTTTATTTTGACACTTGGTATTCACTATAAATTCTCAAATTTAACTTCACTTTACAAGAAATCTGTACAGTTCGCTTGAATTTCTTCAAATTTAGTAGAATTCTCTAGTCTCTAATTTTATGAAATTACATATCATTTTATTGAATTTCAAAATTAGGAGCGTGAACTTGCTACAAGCCGGGCAACTCCACCTCCACTGCTGTGCCACTTGCGGTGCGCAATAGTAAGATTAGGAATCTTTTCTTTTATAACTCGAGAAAAACTCTACGCTTTTTTGCGTTATGCGATGCATTTTAAAGCTGATATTTCAGGAATTTGATAAAACTATGATGATCTAAAGCTAAATTCCTTAGAATTCTCAACAATCTCCTAGAATTTTCTACTTGTAGAACTGTAAAATTTTCAGTACAATTTTCTGGAATTCTCTGAAATCTGATGGAATTTCCTACACCTCAATTCAATTCTCTAAAATGTTCTAGTAGTTTCATTTAAATTCTTTACAATTCGCTATAATCACTAGAATCTCTTACAATTCGATTGAATTATATATAATATGTATTTGAATTCCCAAGAATACTAAACAATTCACTTGATTTCTCATAAATTCTCGTAAATTCACTTCAATTCCCTAGGATTATACAAAATTTCCCGCATCTGACTCGAATTTTCTAGAATTATATGAAATTTACTTAAATTTCCTAGAATCCCTAACAATTTCCACAAATGATAAACTATCAACTATGAGTCAGAAACTATTTGCATCTAAAACTAAATCTGAAATTCCTCCACTATTATCCGGATATCTCAAATTGAATCTGGAATTCCGTCTAAATTCCGGATGAGTTCGGATTGATTTATGCGAATTTGGAAGCAGGGTATAGTTCCAAGTGGCAAAATCATAGAGTGAGGAAGGAAAATATATTTTTCGGCTTGAAAAATGTACAGGGAAAGAACAATGTTCTTGGTACGTGTATCGAGTCCGCTCCTGGGTTCGAGCGAACGACTAACCAAGGAACGATGCAGCAATCTAACCGCGTTGATTAGAGTCGTATGTAGAATCGAGAACCGGATTCCAAGAACCTGTTTCCATGTTCACGTAAGATCCCCGGAGTAATCGACTGACGGATCGGCGACCATTCGAGTCACCGACCCTAACCGGCCGGCGAGGCGGCGCTCGCTTGATTCCTTGTGTTCCTTGTGTTCCTTGTGTACCACACAACACAAAGTCTCTCGTCCACACACCGCAAGAAGACAACGACTTCGAACCGCAAACACTGATCCGGAGAGTTTATATGGCGATGGACCAGATTCGAGTCGAGATGATATGGCCATAAGTTCTTCCTGGAGAATGATACTTTTTAGTGTCAGGAGACGGAAAGGGTAATCCTCGAAAGTGGAGAATATTGCTTTCAGAAGTTTTTAGTAATACTGTGGAGTTTGAACGACAAACTTGGACAATAGAAATTCTTTTGGTTTCGAGATGATGAAAAGGAAGTAAAAGAAAGTAGCTTTTGTGGAGCAGAGATGGAAGAGAAATATCGGTGGAAAAAAATGTATCAATATAAATAGCGATAACAACGATATTTATTGATAATAAAATTTCTCTCACTTCGATATGTATAGTTAAAAGAAAAATGTATCGATACTACTTGGAAATTATACAACATTCTAGGGGATTTTTCAGAAATCTAAAGATTACTATAGAATTCACATCTTCTGCATATGCTTCATCCCGAAGAGGAGATTCATTTAGAAAAGCAAAGCGCGTAGAGAAATCATCAGAGCGGGAACTCGGAAAGAGACAAGTCCGACTCGCACTTATCTTCCCCCCGCAATCGAAGCAATATATTCAAGGCACGAACTATTGTCGCTGCTGAATGGACGTTTTCACTTTAAGTCGCACGCTGCCTGGACAAAGAGATCATTACAGAGTAAGAAAAGCACCATGGGTGCTGTAGCGGACACTTAAATACCAGGAATTCACACCCTGATTATACCGCCTTACGACCTATGGGCAGCAGATGTGTATTCGATAACGACGACCTGCTGCATCGAGTTCTCCAATTACTTAAGTGAGCCAAAGATTTTTTTACTCTCTAGATACCACTGTATTGTTTGCTTGCCTTTCCATTTGCCGATAGTCGAAAGAGGACCTCAAACATGCCAAAATTGTAAACAACCACCTTAATGATTACATTCAAGGAAATTAAATTATCGGCCGGTTATAAATAGGAGATCTACTTTACCAACTGTTGATAATAATGAATTCTGTATTACCGGCGATCGATAAATCAGGCCTCTATATTACCCTCGTTGATAATTAATTTTCAATATAAATTAGAAAATTTAAATAGCCCGGTAATGATTAATACATGCTTCTTATTAAAATTTCATTCGCTGGTGATTCAGTGCTCTACCTTATCAGCCGTCGGTGAAACAGGTGAGGTATTTCATCTGAGTTAATATCATTCTATTCCGAGACGATCTACTTACTCTAACATGATTATTAATTCATGAATGCAACTTGTATTCGTAGCAATTACTTTCAAGATGTCGGGAGGGGATTCAGTAACCACATTTAATTCATTCTTGCGTGTATTAAGAAGACTTGAGCTTCTTTGCAGTCTGGGTACTACATGCGGTGCCCTACAGCGAAAGCTCTTTTCATCCCTTTTTTCCACTCTACTCACTGACGTACACAATTCTCTCGAGGCGGAATGTCAAAGTTTTAAATTCATCGGTGAGAGATTACGGGAACGGCGAAGTCACTTCTTGAAAAACAACGACGTGTAACAACGGCGAGAAGATGCACAAACGTCCACAAAGAATTCACCGGACAGGTTCATATTTTGCACTACCCAATGTCAGTGAGATCAAGGATCGAGATAACCATGTCTCAAATGTCAATGTGAATAATATCGAAGTTAACAAAATCGTAAATCCTTATTACAAGAAAAGAAATCTGTCCTGATTTAATTTTTGATAAAACATTGTCTCCAGTAATAATAGCGTCATTTTTTGTTACGAAACTAAAGACAAGAAACTACACAACTTTACCGATAGTTGGTAGGGACTACAAACTTTCTCAAGTTTTACGTGGAACCTGTCTGATTTAAATTTTATTCAGTTTAATGAAGAACGCATGGCGCAATGAGCTCATAAAATTAAAATCGTTACCTACTGATGGTAAAGTAGTTTTCTATATTATCAGTAGTTGATAAAACAGTTGTTGGAACTTCGCATGTTGTAAGTTCATTTTTTGCATAATTATCCTTTAAGAACCGAAATTTTAAGAATTGATAATTTTTATAAAAAATTAAACCGATAGGATTCAAATAAAAATGAAACTTATGGAGTCAACAGTAACATTTCTTGAACACCTTTAGAATGCAATTTAAAACCCCATCCGGAAAGTTTTTTTTTTTTAATTACGAACGCAAGGATGTTATTCAACATGTTTTTATTTCCCTTGCTATAATACTCTATTTTCCATTTTCACGTGCAATGATTATTTTTTTCAACGTTCATTATTTTCTTATCTAGAGAAAATAATTACGAGATTTTCTCTTGGGGATCTAGTTGACCTCGAAGGCAACCATTAAATACAATATTTTTTATGTCTCCACACTCACAGCGAATATCTTCATTAACGATTTGATGGAATTATCAAACCGCACAAGATATTTGTCACGTCTTAATGAACCTCGTTCTCTGAATTTCAAAACTCTATCCAGAATATTTATCACAAAATATTAACCGACCGCAGATTGTTGAAAATCCTTCATTTCAAAAGTTACCAATATATTTTTCCATGCAGAGCAACAAATCATGAAGAATCGAATCGATACCATTCCGCGAGAATGAATAGCTCGAAACTCGTGGATGTTTAGGAGGATGGCGTGTGATAGGAATGTTTATTCACCGAATCGTATCGTTACTTAAGTTCTTTCTGCATAGCGGTTCTGCGGCGGACCTGGACCACCCGGCGTGCCCAAGCATCTGAATTAATTATTTGTTTTAATATAAAATCTGCGGGGTGTGATTTAGTTGGCCGCCACAGGGGCAAGTAGCTCTCGGGCACATAAACAAGTCGATGTCGTGTTGTTCCCTGACCGCGGAGATGTATGTGTGCTTTGGCTAACAAGTTACACCAGCGCCGCCAGTGTGAAAGCTACGTTACATTCCCCCAACCCTCAGTGACCATCAGCGTCACTTTACCATCTTCAGTACAGATCCATCCATTAATATCTCTTCTACTTTATTTAGAGAAAAATATATGTCTCAGCTCTGGTCTCATCCGTATTGCATATACTTCCCCTTTTTTTATCTCGCCCTTTTCTTGTTGTGATTCTTTACCCTTTTTTTTTTACAATTTTTATCCTTTCTCTTCATCTCTTTTTTATTTTCTTTTACTTCTACTTCTACTTCTCATCTTTGGTTCTTCCTTTCGTTCAATTTCTTTCTCTTCTCTCTTTCCCATTCCCCAGATCCATTTTACCATCTCCTTTCCTCTTTTCTCTTCCCGATTTCCCTTCCCCTATTTCATTACCCCTTTCCCTTCCTCTTTTCTCATTCTCTTTCGCTTTTCCCCTTTTTCCATCCCTCTTTCCCTTCCCCTACCCGTTTCCCATTATCCTTTCACCATTCCATATGGTTTCATTTTCTATTCATTTATAATTTTATTGATTGAACACGTTAAATGGGAAATAATATTATCGACTGATGATAAATAAGAAAGCTACTATACCAATTGTCAGCAGGTAATTCAGTCTTCTACCTTATCAGCCGCCAGTGAAACAGTTGAGATATCGACTGATGATAAATCAGAGAGATTCTATACCAATAGTCGATAATATTGAATTCTAGAGTTCGAGATTAAGTTCAACAAGAGTTCAATCGACAGAAATTTTAGAACTTGTTAAATTGGGAAAGGCAAAAATAGGGGGAAAACTGCAAGTGTTTCGTATTTAATGGATGGCCGCCAACAGAAAGTGTCAAGGAAGAATTCCAAGTTTGAATTATAAACAGTGTAGAAATTGAAAAAATAAATAAAATAAAATAAAAATGAATGTATATGGCAAATCTTATGTTAAGATAAGTCACTTTTGGAACTTATATATACTACAAGAATACATAAAATATTTTTTTGCAACACATGCATGAAAATGGCCACATTCTGTGTCCATAAAGCGTGCGGAAAATTCGAGATTCCTCTACTGTGAGAATAGCGTTACAATTGTAGGAATGTTACAACTCCCGCACGCTATTCTCACAGTAGAGGAATCTGGAATTTTCCGCACGCTTTATGGACACGGAATGTGGTCATATTTTTATGCTTTTTTTGCAAAAAACATCGTGTGTGACATGTGCGGGAAGTTGAACATTCACTCGAGTGAAGTTTGTAACACTCGACTACAACTTGCATGCACTCGCCTTCGGCTCGTGCGTTCTTCATCTCGTATTACAAACTTCACACTCGTGGAATGTTCAACTTTCCGCACTTGTAACACAATATACTATTCTCACTCAATGGAAAGTGTTTTGAATGTGATTCTTTGTCTACGTAGAGAGTCCTGATGTAAATGTATAAAAATGTGAGCTTATTTGCAGAGTATTTGCAACTTCGAACTTCTTTTCACAAAGTGTATATACATATATGCACTCAGCATCTCAAGAATGCATGCATGCTGTCACGCGTGGCAATTTTCAGTGTGGCGTGCAAACCAACGGATATTGTGTTCGTCGCTCGATTTGCTTTTACAACTGCTTGTTGCACTCAGAGAGACATGATGCAGGTGCAGTTGAATCTTCCAGCAAGAATTCAGTACCTTTACGATATTCTTGGAGAATCCATTATTCAAAATTCTTATTGTCATCGGGTTTTTTATAAAGAAGAGAAATTATAAAACCAAGAAAACTTGAGAAAGCTGCATTTATGCATGTGAAATATAAGGGAAAGGATAAGGGAAAAGGAACGAGGAAAGAGGAAAATTAAAAAAGGAAAAAGGAAACAGTAAATGGGAAAACGAAATGGGAGACGGGAATAGAGAAAAGATAACGGGAAAAGGGAAGAGGCAAAAGTGAAAGGAGGAAATGGAAAATGGAAGGCAGGTAATTGGGAAATGGAAAAGGGAAAAAAAAAGGATGAGTAGAAAAATGAAAGCATAAAAAAAATGTAAATTGCAGTAGAGGAAGTGCTTTTATCAACGTTGTATGTTGGAATGTATAACCAATTATTCTGGTTACTAAACTATCCTAGTGCCGTTGCTGAAAGGTCGTTATATGGCTGGTCGGTTCTGAACTGGTACATATATACAAGTCGAATGTGGTGTTGGACTCTACAAGAGAATCGCATGTGAGAGGTGCATGCATCTCAGAGATCCGTTTGTGGTTTATCGATGTTCCACGTAGAGCATTGTGCCGGCTGCATAATATTAACATTAGTGGTGATTAGTGGGCTGCCGGCCTCAGATGCTGACCAATAGCTCCGAACAGCTTCTCTTCTTTACACGCGACCTTCCAACCATTAATGAGCTTCTTCTAAATTGAGAGGATAGGATTTTAAACTTTTTAGAGCTTCCCCCTTTCTCCTCTGGAGCCTATTATCTTCCTTGAAGACGTTATTAGTATGGATATTTTTAAATTCTAGATTTTATATTCAGCTTCTAGAAAATTAAGGAATTTTAAACTATTTGGAAAGTTTCCATCAAGGCTTCACGATTTATGTTATTTATGGACTGTTATCGATGACTAAAACCTATAAATTCGATTCTAAGAATGAGGAATTGAGAATGATCAATTTTAAGTTGTAAATTGTAAAACCTTTTTTTTAAGTTAGTGTTTTTTTACGTATTAGTAGTTTCAGAAGCACACTGTTCACAAAAAGAAGAGAAATCAGATATTAAAACCGCTTCAAGTTCAGTACGTCTTTTTGCATATCGAGATGCGAAAGTTCCAAGACAAACGACTTTGACTGGGGACTGATAATCACTGGAACAACGAACTCGTTTTGAACTGGGCTCATTTATAAAGGGAAATTGTTTGTTCGAGCGACGTTTCACGACACTGCAAGTCATAGTTCTCTAAGCTGTTGGTATTTGCTCGTTTTCATTTCGCGTTAATATATACTTCCGCCTCTTTGGAGAACGTTTCTAAAGTTTATGAATTTTCTCGTCCCTCGACTCCATTATGTCGCTTCCTTTTATACCCTTGAGTTTTCTGAAAAGCTACTCTAAAATCATAACATATCGTGGGATTAAACATCAGGAGAAATGAATCAGCTTTAAAGTCGAGGAAAAGTTTTTTCAACCATTACTTCAGATTAGAATCCGTCAACATAATTTCAAAGCTTAATGCGACTTTGAAAAAGAGACTTTTAAGGATAGAGAAAACCTTAATTAGTGCATTTTTAGTTTCACTTGGTACCCTGTTATTAAAAAAATATGTCGTTTGGCATTCTAAGGGAATTTAACATTTTTTAAAGATTCTGATAATTTCTGGTGACGCCAAAAAAAAGTTTTAACAGAGTGAAAATAACCGAGGGCTCAGTAAGGTGAGTTGCAAAAACAACCCTTGACTAAAGAACTTCCCTTCGCATATCCTCGTTAATTCTGAAGAGGTGACAGCGAACCTACGTCACTTTATGCAGATCGACTGTAACCATTAGAACCACGATGAATTTTTAAAAATAATACCACTCTATTATAATGGAAAAAGAACTGTTTCCGTATATCATATTCCACATACCTTATTCTACGTCAAATAACCCATATTCCATATCCCCTCCCGACATTGAATTAAAATGAAACGATTTTATCCACTGTTAATAAAAAGAATAACTACATTACCATCAGTAGATATAATAAGAATCGCTAATACCGAGGACTATTAATCGCGGTGTTTTAAAATTAAAATCCTTTTACTTGAAAAACCAGATAAGATACGTAGGTGCGGTCAAGTGGAAATGAGTTGAAAAATATGAATCAAATAAAATGATATTCCTTCACCGCAATTTATTTATCGTCTTCTTTGCAAGGAGCAGAAAAAAGCAAAGCTGTCGAACGTGACGGCCGGGTTCTTTTTTACTATTGGCGTGGGCCGTGAAGCGATAAACGGCGCTTTTAGAACCGAACAATGACGTTCAATGTAGTGTGACGCGATGATACGTTGCGGGTGCCCTCAGCGGCCGCACCACCCGCTGGGAAATTCCTATGGCGTGTGACCATGGGGTTGCACATCATTACCCGCCGCTGTTGACATCACGTTATAGACACCGTCATTCGAGATCGTGGGCGCGTGACACACGTGACGAGGTGAGTATTTGTAATTCTATGTCACGCCACCGGACTACGATTTACGCAAACAAATCTCCAGCTTATTCCGACTAGTCGATTAAAAATCTGTTAAGCTCATAAATCGAAATATATTTTCCCAAGTTGATATTTCGATCAATCTTGGCCCTAATTTTACTATAAGTGTTTCCTAGATTCCTCGTAAAAATTTCGGAATCAGTCTAACTATCCCAAAACTAGATCCGAAATATTACACCGACTGATGGTAACGAAGATACCTGTTTTATTAGCAGTCGGTAAAAAAGTTATCTAATAATTGCCGGAGTCGTAACAATTGTTCGCATCTAGGATATGGAATATATGATAGGGGATATAGATTAGGGGATAGGGAGACGTAATAAGGAGTTATTGATGTGTTACTTTCATTAACAAATTTCGACTTCCCAGAAGTGTTGAAGAATTTTAATTGGTGACAACAGAAAAATTCTTTTAATCTTATGAACGAATTTTAATTTTCATAAACAACACGATGATAAAGAACTCCTCCACCAGATAAAATTAATTGGCTTCGACATTTACTTCTGCAAAAGTTTTTCGTTTGCATCAATTTTGCTGTAATTACCTTTGCATAAGCGTGAGCTATAAAAGGAAAGTATTATACAATATTTTATGAATCCAATCGACCCAGATTTTGATTGCAATTTTTTTTGAATTACTGAACGTCTTGTTAGCCGATGAAAAATGTCTTTTACAGTTACAATCTTAAGGGTTATCGTCCAACATTTCTTCGCGACGTTTTATTCCGTTCTTCAAAAAAGACATACCAACATCCGGTGGTCCAATCGATGACGACCCAAAGGAACCGGTTACCCAGGTCGTAAACGATCATTTAATTCATTGACGTTGATTGTATGCAACTATAAAACAGCCGATTTTGTAAAACTCGCCGAGATTTACAGAGATTTCTTAACTGTATGCTACAAAATATATTTTTGAAGAACCCCGTGAATTCATTTGTGTCCAATTTTATGAGAAACTGAAGAGCAAATTTTTATAGCGCTTGTTTTTAAAGGAGGCTCGGAATTGAGATATTAACAAATTTAATAAAAACAAGTTTCGTTTCACCTTTGGTGTTCGGAATTGGGAAATTAACCACGAAAAGAAAGAAATTCGTGTTGGTGAAGAATTACATATAGGTTGATCAGATACATTTATTATATATATATAAATAGGATTACTATTTATTTTTTACCAAGAAGGTTTACTGGACATTAACAATATGGTAACTATTTATTTCTACCAATAGGATTTCTAGTTATTTTTGACAAATTAACTTTACTAAGTATGTTTACCAACAACACAATTAGATTTATTTTACCGAAATATTTTTCTACGTATATTTCAAGATATTTTTTAGAAATAGGGTTACTGACTATTACTAGCAATAGTGTTAGAAGGTCTGAAGCTACTAAGGCTAAAACTCCTCTTAAAAATTCGAGCTGCAATAGATCTTCGAAAACGGAAAACTGCATACGCGTACGTCGTCTTGAAGGGTCTAATAGAAGGATAGAGAGCATAACTATAGTAACAAAACCCGGCGACGGGGCGACCCTGGCTGACTCCTCCACATTGGGTCGATACTCTGCGGGCCAACCACCCTCTCACTCACTCCCCCACCCCCCAACCCCACCCCGTCACTGTCTCTCTCCCTCTGTAACCCCTTCCCACAACATACCCATCTTCGCCATCCTTCCAACCCCTTGCCGCAACAGCAGCCAATCCTCCACCCCCGGAACAACCACTCCACCCCCGAGCAGTTGCAGGTGCACCCGTTGATTGATCGTTTATCGATACGTGGACCACGATGGCGGCCAGTGGCAACTGGCATCCTACCACCCGTTACACGAATTACACATTTATAAGGGCGTTAAACATGACTCCCCCACCTCTTGAAACAACCCCTTCCCACTACCCTCTCAACCCTCCCTTTAAGGATCGGTGTTGCCTCGGTTGGATAGTCGATTTGTATCGATGTTTGTAAGCCTGGCATACGACTCCAATGTTACGACTTCAATATCCGCCCCCATTATTTTACCCCTACCCACACATCCCACCCCCAAAACCTCAGCCCAGATAAGCGACCAGGGAACATGGGAAACCGCCCGATACTCGAATCCCAATTCACAACCGATACTTATCGATATATGCTTCCGCTTACCATTCACTACACACACGCAGTCAAACTCATCCCTCCCCCCTCGCAGCAACCTTCATCCCCTTCTATTCCACAACCACAGACACTTCCGGATACAGTGTATCAATTTTTAACGGCACTCTGGATTTATCGGTGTTTATATTCCACTCGCCGAAGTAGGGTCTCGGAGGAAAGCGAGATCTTGGCTACTCTTGCTGGGGGTTGCTATTTTGTTGGATTTAAGGGTTGGGAGAGAGACTCTGCGGTTGACCCCTCTTGAATTATTGAGGGGATCTCAATAATTCTGGATTTTAAAGGTTTTTCCACTTAGGGATTTAAATCACATTTTTTTAAATCACATTTCAACTCCATTTTTTGAATCCACTTTTCCAGACATCTTTTCCAACCCTTTTTTCTAAATCCTTTAATACAAGACTTTTATTAATCTGATTAAAAACCCACTTTTTTCAAATCTTGTTTCATTCTGCAAAATTATTTTCCCATATTCTTTTTCAAACGATTTTTACTAACTTCTTTTCTAAACCCTTTTGTTAAGCACATTTTCCCATCTTATTTTTCAATTCCCCTTTCTCCACATTCTCCCAAATTCCTTTTCTAGTCCTTTTTCTAATCCCCTTTGTCAAGTACATTTTCCTTCACTCTTTTCCAAATTTCCCACCTCCAATAATGAAAAATAAGGCGTAATTAAAAAAATATTTTTAATAATTAATTTTAAAAATCAGTTACTTTTTTAATTTAGAATAATCCGATCCTAGACAACATCTTGTTTTGTATTAATTGCACTTAAGTTTCTCTAGGACAAAATAAAATGAAAGACGCGGATGAAAATGAATGAAAGATAAAGATTTTAATCAAAGGGAGAGAGTTAAGAATCCACCCCTATAGGTGCTCTACCAAGCAGGCGCATCGGCAGCCTATTACAATGGGCAATTTTCTCCTATAAGCATTCCATTGTCACCGGTTCTTGCCTCTTCACCCCCATTTCACCCACTTTACCCTCCCTGGTACTCTCTGCCCATGCGTCGATGCGCACAAACCATTGTTTTCTCTAAAAGACGTCCCTTTTCGCCATTGAAAAATTTACCAATTCAAGACAATCTGGAGTCAATTAAAAATTCCTATCCGAATCAATACTAGCCAATTTGAAGTCAAATCTAAAATTCCTATCCAGTTCAATCCTATCCAAATCGAAAATCAAACTATAATTTATATCCTATATAATCGGACAAATGCGAAGTTAAATAAAAAATTCAGATTACAAACTTAGTTCAGATTGACCTTGGATTTATTTGGATTGAAAATTCGGATCAATCGGAATTAAAAATTAGGATTTGATGAACCTCGGATTTATTCCTATTCGATCGGATACAGTATTCAAAATTTCAGTACGAAACTGTAAGAATCAAACTGTAAAACTGAATCAAGAAAATTTAAGTGAATATAGATATAGGTATAGATATAAGTTGACAAATGATGTCAATCAATTCTCAAGGTACACTTTCTTATAAGACAGGTAGTAATTTTACTAAGATAGGGACATAATCACACGAATATAATTCTCAAGAAGAGTTTAGTTACACTTAGAGATTGAGGAAATCCGCTGCAATGAATTTTATTAAAGATTACTTTCAAAACCTAAGACGCTCTTGTATCTTGGAGATTAGAATTTCTAGATGTTTCCGGTGAATGGGAGCATAAAGCACTTCCTGTTCTTTGAGTAGCTACTTACCTACTCAAAGCTTATAAAGTGGATCGAAAGTTTTATTTTTTCCTCCCTAGAAACTAAAAAGGGCCTTTTACTCCCTAGGAACAAAAATTGTCTTTTCCGTCCTAGAGGCTAAAATGGAATTTGTACTCCCTAGGGCCGAAAAAGTACTTTGTCATCCCTAGGTATTAAAGAGGGCTTTTTATTTCCTAGGAACTTAAAAGTAAAATTTGTATTTAGAAAAAATGAAAACAATTGAAATCGTGCATTTATTACAAGAAGTATCATATGGGAGAGACGAACTTTTTAAACTCTACTTTTCAAAAAAACTTCTCTCCTCCTTGGTGTAAAATATAAAAAAAATAATAAATAAATAATAATGTACAGAATTATTCATCATAATATAAATAATGTAGTATAAAATAAATAAGTTCTGAATACAGATGATTTTTATCAATGTTCTATATAATTAAAGATGCTGCAAACCGACTTTTTTTTATTGACTTCTGTCATGGCAGACAAATGCAAATTTCAAGGAAGTTATGTATAATCCGACAGGCGTTCTATTCGAGATGTTAATCTAATTTTAAAAGAGGTTAACTAGTACCTTGGAAAACTAGTTTTCAACAAGTTTTACTCGTCACTATCGTGTTGATAAGACAAGAATGTTAAATCCTCTGTGGAATCATATCTCGTGCAAACAACTATACGTTTTTCTTTTATTAACATATTTGAAAAGCTTTTTGGAGAGAGAGTGTAGAAAAGAGGTTTGGAAAAGTAGCTTGAGGAAGGAGTGCTAAGAGGGGGTGAAGAGGAAGTTGGAAAAGGTCATGGAAAACGGTGTAAGAAAATGGTTCTGGAAAAAGTGTCTGGCAAAAGGGATGGAAAAGTAGGTTGGAAAATCAGATTATTTTGAATCAGTTTGATTGCGAAAAGGGAGTTAAAAATTTCGTCAGGAAATAGGTTTGAAAAAAGAGTTTAGTAAAAAGGGGTGGAAAAACGAGGTTAATAAACAAATGTGGAAAAAGCAGGACGGAAAGGTTTCTGCAGAAGGGGTTTCGAAGTGGAAAGAGTATTATGAAATGCGGATAGGAAAAATAATTTGGAAAAGAAGTTTCAGAAAAAGAAAATTGAAATTGTTAGGGGAAAAATGTTATTGGAAAATAGATTTTAAAAAAGGTGGAAAAGGGGGTTGAAAAATTATTTCGCAAAAAAGGATTAGAAAAAGGTATTTGGAAATGGAGAAAGGAAAATTGAGTTTGAATAGAAGGTTGGAAAATGGATTAGGAAATTGGGGTGGAAAAAGAGGTCGGAAAATGTATTTGGAAAAGAAGGTTGTAAAACTATTTCAAAAAGGAGGGAGGGGGAATTTTTTTTTAAAATAAAAAATAAAAACAATTTCCTGGAAAAGGTGATAGGAAAAGATGATTGGAAAAATAATTCAAAAAGTGGGATTAAAATGTTGTAAGAAAATCGAGTTGGAAAATTTAGTGGCAATTGTGATAGTTGAAACCTACTGTAAAACTTGTTCCAATTTTTTTACTAAGATCAGATAATTTCGAATGTAAAGTGAATATCGAAGAGCAGAAATATTTTGAGAATGCTAAAAAATGAAAGTTAGGAAAAAAAGAGCAGATTGCGAGGGTGGCCAGGTTGAACGGGAAATGAGTGTCTCTTATGAAGTCGCGCATTCCATGCAAGCAAAGTTCGGGTCGTTAACGTGTTTAACGGGGCGTAAATGATGTGAGGATCGCGATTCCGCCTTTACATCATCCTCATCTGTACCAATCTCTCTACGAACTTGTTAAATGTATCCGTTACAGTTAAGCACAAATTAAAAAGAAATAAAGTAAAATTCATACACAGGGTGATGAATATTTATGAATCTAATATAATCAACTTATATTCAATATTATTTTCCAATCCTTTCAAAAACCATTCAAATATTTCTTACTTAATTTGTAAATATGATTAAGAGATGTTTTAACAATGTGATTGGAGATAAAACTGAAACTCTCAACTGCAAAAAGTGAGGTGAAATATTTTTCTGCATTTCTTATAAAGGGAGATTGATATAAATCAAAGAAAATAAGATGCAGGTCGTGACAACAATTATCTTGTCAATATAAATGTATTTTTTACAATTAAACCTCCAAGTTATCGTAAACAATTCTTGAACATTGTCTTATAATAAGATTCTTTCACGCATATAAAATTATAAATATGGAGCATTTTCTTTAATATTCAGCGTAATGTATAATCTTGAACCGATTACGTAATTCTATAAGAAATTGATTAATCGGTCTATTCTTAGTTTTTTTTATTCTGGTGACATATTTTCCGACTAAGCCGATTATTTCCTTAAGTAAATGACAAATTGAATAATAAATTGAATAATAAAAATTTTATTTGAAAATTGATATTGTTGTGACCTCTGTTGCATATTCCCTGAAACTTTTCATTTTGATTATATTTTTCTTTCATTTTTATGTAAATTAAACATTTTTTTTTTGTAATTTGGGCAATTTTTAAACGTGTTTATTTTGCCAAAATAAGATCTAAAATTATTATTTGCAAATATTTTTCATAAAGTTGCTCTTTAGTAGAGACCATTCGTCGGCATAATTAAAAAAACGTTCTGCCGGTGAATTACCTGATTACAGTCTCAAAAAATAAAACTAAAAATATTTTTTTCTATTATTATAATATTTAATTCAGTATTTTTTATATATGTAGATTAACATGGGGTCAATTTAAAACGAGAAACTCACTTTTTAGTCAAAAATAATTAAACCAGTAGTCGATAAATTAGAAATTTGACTATGATAATTAAATTTTCTTTTTAATTTAATTTTTATCAAAAAATAATGCTTTTAGGGGAAAAATGTATGAAACATAAAAGGTGTATTTTTTCAAACACTACAAATTTTATTTAAAACTTTTTGTCCTCAGATTAACTATTTTCAAAATAATACTCAAATACTCAACAAAGTTAATTGGTTGGCTTAAAGAGACAATTTAAATTCTAAAAAACTTCAAAAGAACAGAATCCTAACAGTGATTTGAAAGTAAATAATTTTATAAAGCTTTTATTACAATTTCATACTTTGGCGTTATTTATTTGCCATCTGTAGGTGAATTCAGGAAGTTAGTTTAGAAGACCGAAGCAGAAGGTAAAAGACTGTGAAACGCTTATGGGTACATCCTATAAATTCGAATACCGATTTCTACTCTACCTATACACGGAAGTTAAGATTGTCAATGTTTTGAAGTTTTTATACAAATTAAAATTAAATTAATATTTAAAAATTTAAATCAAGGTTTATTTCAAATTAATTTTCAAAAACAAAAAGTTATCCTTTCCTTTAATTTACTTTCAAGTGGTAAAAAGGATTTCTATATTTTGACTAAGCCGATAGATAGTGTCCTCTGCTGAAATGTTCTGAATTATTTGGATCTATATTTTCGTAAGTCAAGTAATAAAAATTATTTTAACATTTTTTTACTGTTCATTATCAATTATTTTTCTTTCATAACTTATTTTACATCGTTCGAATTTCTCTATATTAAATAAAAAAGATATCTATAGCAAAAAAATTCTATCAATTTTTGTAACCCCCTTATTTATTATATTTGTAATTACCTTTACTTATCATTTTGTGAAACCTTTTGCTTATTTTCTTGTATCCTTTTTCTGTTCTTATCTTGTCTTGACTGCCCAATTGTTTATATATTTATGTAACATTTCGTATTTTTTGCAGTAACACTAGATCTTTAATAGGTCAATATCGGTAGATATTATTCTAGATTCTTATCATCTAATTATAGCTATCCCTAAGTTTGTTTAAGTGTAAAATTATGTTAAACTATTATATCTACATATATATTATATACATAAACGTCTTTTTTCCTCAGTGTACAAAAATGAGGTCGTTTTGGAGTGAATTGTCCAAGAGTTTATAATATCTATTAGAATTCTCACTAGTTTATCATTTCTATATTAATATCAGCATCCCCTATACTGTATATACAGCTTATAATGCAAGCCGCAAGGTCCCACAAAACTGATTGATGAGGAGTCGACCCTTTTTCTCTACACTTCTTGCACAAAACTCTTGTATGTGCTGACATAATACATACCACAATCCGTTATGCTACAGCGAAAGGGGCTACAGTCTTTTTCATGCAGTTTGATATACTCGATAATATTATACCTCATTTGGACATTTATAAGGGATATAGAGTACTTAATTACCAGTGACAAAAACGAGAAGTATTTTGTTTTTCCGCCTCTTTTTATTACATTGTGTGTTTATTACATAATCTCTAATCTCTTAAAATCTATGTTAAACTTCGTGAAAATCTGTAAACATTTCTAGCAAACTGTAGAAGTGTTTCAACTCTCTAAATCTTTTAACTAGCTGTGAAGTTGTACCAACTTTTGTACTCATTCAATGAGCACTTTGCTTCCTGTAAGCAAATATGATTTGCTTCTTCATAGAGGAAGCAATAAAAAGTTTATATATTTTTTTAACATTTTTTTTTAATTTTAAATAATTATTTTTAATATTGACATATATCGATTAGACACAAAGAATCTTCATTTTCTTTACATCAGCTTTAAATTTTAATTATTTCAGAAATTATAGTCGAAAAATTAGTTTTTTAAAAATACAATTAAACCATAACTTTCTTATTTCACAATTAAATGCATTCGTCATACAGGTCAATCGATTCGTCTCGATGAAAGGAATCTTTATTTCCCTTACACTAGCTTTAAATTTTCAATATTTGAGAAGTTATAGTGAAAAAATTAATTTTACGAAAATTATAAAAGTACATAAAACTTTTGAAATTAAATATTTTGTTAAACCATTGTGAGAAATTCAACTAGGTATATAGTGGAATAACTATGCAAAATTTCATCAATTTATCTCCACGCGTTTTCAAGAAATTGCTGGATCGTGACACACATACACACATATACATACATGCATCCGGACATTTTTTCAGATCATCATATTAGACATATTGCCCTTGAAATATGTTCAAAAAAATCTTTTTTAGGAAACTGGATTTTGTCACCACTACAAAACATCAAATTCCATGAAATCCTTAAAAATATTACAAAATCTTTTATAAATTAGATATATTTTTTGAAAACCCTTAAAATTTGAGGAAAACGTTCGAAATCTTTGTAAATTCTACAAAATCTTCTTAAAATCCTAAAAAGCTTGTGAAATTCCTGAATAAAATTCCCTATACAGTTTTAAATTCCTTATTTAAATCCCACAAAATACATATTTTAAAAGTCATAAAAGTACCTTCAAGTCCGATTGAAATCTGATCAAAGTCGTGAAAAATTCTAAAAATTCCCAGAAACTTCTTGAAATTCTTTAAAATTCTACCATAACATTTAAAATACCATTATCTCCCATGAAATCTTTAAAAATTCCATAAAATTCCCTTAAAATTCCTAGATTTTCAATGTACCTATTTTGAATTTAGACTCGTGACAAAATGATTATTAACGAAACCATATTCAAAATTTCAAATTCAATCGATATTTTTCAATCAAAAGCACTATCGATACTTACACGACGAATCAGGAGTGCGGAATAGGCGTTACGATATTTCGACTTCAACTCAATCATCTTTTTAGAATAGATTTGTTAGATGAAACTAAATGGGCGCGGCTTATTATTGTCGAAAGACACTTTAAATAAAAAAAATCGTCCTGGCTTATTAGAAAGAGGAATATCTACAAAAATGGATTAATTTAAGGAATGAGCGTGATATAATGAATAATACAAGTGTTAAATACAGAAATTGGCGTGACTTGAAGAAAATGGGCATTCTAGATTAAGAAAAGGGATGTGTCGCAAGAAAAAGAGGCTAGCAAATGAAATAAATTCGCATAACTCAACAAAAGAAGGCGTGGATTAATGTTAAAAGGTATGGTCAATAGTAGGAAAAAGGCGTTATTTAATCTAAAAGGGCGTTCCAGTCAAAATAAAAGGTGTGTCTCAAGGAAACAGATTTAATGAAATGAATGGGCTCAGATAAAAATAAATGTTACAAACGAAATTTAAAAGGAACGTAGCTGAAATTCAAACGGCTTAATAAATACAAAAAATCAACCTTGTTTCAGGAAAAAGGACGTGTTCACAAAGAAGGAAGAATATAATGAAGGAGTGTGGTCTAATAAAAATGGACGTGGTAAAAATAGAAGTCGGTCTGTCTTGATGAAAAGTGGCGTTCTCAATTAAGATAAAAGGTTGCTCACAATAAAAAGGAGAGTGGTAAATGAAATGAAGACGAGTACCTTATCAAAAGAAGGTTTTGTGACTGAAAAAAATATTAGTGTTATTCAAGTAAAAATTTCAAACTGAAGGATTGTACTTAGCTTGATAAAAACTTTCATTAAAAAAAGAGGCGTGGTTTTACGGAAGGAGGCGTTTCAAATTATTATGGAAATAGGCGTGGTCTGATGAAAATGGGCGTTTCATAATATAATGGGGCGTGGTCTAACACTAAAAAGGGCGTAGCTTAATATAAAAAGTGGCAGTTGTAGAAAAGAGGCGTGTTTAATATAATATGAGATCTGCACAACGGTGAAAAGGGGAAGTGTCTAAAGTTAAATTCTTAAAATGGCGATTAAAGACAGATCCAAAGTGTTTTTCACCAAAAATTGAACAAGCCGAGACGTAATTTCCCCTACGAAAACCGATCTAAGTGATTTATATTTTCTGAATGGGAATTGGAAGGTGTTACAATCTGAAAACCCCTCTAGCTTCATTCCTCAAAGCGATTCGTCTCGGTATCGATGCAAGGGGTTAGAGTGCCGAGGGATTTATCGAGTGGCATTTTTACGCTGTTTACAAAGTAGTGTATCGAAGCTGCATCGAAGACATGAAAAGTAGGGGTTCTGGGTCGATCGGGGAGAGTTGAAACCGCGAACAAGTTGAGGGTTGTGTCGGCACGCAATCCACCCTATCGGTTGTGCGTGGTTGCCTCTCGGGTAAAGTCGTCTACAAATGCGTCTGCTATTCTGCAGCCCTCTTTTCACACACAAAGATGACTGGCGGAAGAGATCAAAGAGCCTCGCATCTATCAGAAACCGCCGCCTGAGAGGCAAGTTCTTATACATATATATCTTGAAGAAGTTCATACACGTTGAGCGATCCTTAATCGGCAGCGAATCCGGAGAACCGATTTTTTTTAAACACAGGGGTCGATTCTGTGTAATACCAATGTTTTCATGCAATGCTGCCAATGTTGTCCTTCAATGTTGCAGCAAAATTGCAGTAATATTGCGTTTTTTAGGGATGAAGAAGAGATTCTTGAATATTTTTAGTGGTTTTAAAGAATTCTGGGAATTGGACTATCATTTTAATTTGATTTTGATTTGATTTTAATTTGATTGCAGGTGTAATGACTATAATTGATATAAATGTGGTGATCACAGGTGCGAAGGAACGGATTAAAAAAAAAAGAGATGATAAGGACGCCATTGACAGTGTGTGCTTCTCTGTAATTCAATGCCATGCACAGAATTATTGTACGTGTATGGTTGTATGTGGAGGCATTCATTTATTAACGAGCTGAGTCAAGTCATACGAGTGAGAGCAAAGAGAACCGCTGTACCCGTGACTCCTGCACTTTATATCTCGTTTTCCAGTGCTTTATTCGATGCTCTCTCACCCCTTCTTTTTTTTCCCTTTTTCATATGTGCATATTCACCTCGCTCTCATAGCTTTAATCGCAATCTAGTGATATTGCGGAAATTTTTTTTTTCCTTTTTTCATGTGTAGTGTACAATGTGCCACATCTCGTGAAGCACTAATAAACAAGATATATGTATTAAAACAATTTACAAACCAAAAATCCATTAAAAATGTCGCGAATTGGAAAAGAAGTGGAAAAAAGTGATAAATGACCTTTTTGTAATTTTTACCATGATTCGTCATTTTCAAATATTTTTATTTTTTTTCAAGTTCATGAAAGTTTTGTGAAACTCCTTGAAATTTTATAAAATAACTCCCTAAAATTCCAAAAGTCACTGAAATTTTCAGTAATTGTCACTAAACTGCTGAAAAATTCAACGACTATTCACTGAATTCCAGTAGAGTTTTCACTGATAAAACTCGTGAGAACAAAGTCACTGAAAATCAGTGGAATTTGACCGGGAATCAGTAAAATTTCAGTGATTTTTCGGATTCCTCACTGATATAAGTTTGAAGAACAGTAGAAGAAAAGATCCGTTCGTTATAGAGAAATAGTTGTGAAGACGCTGGTCATTCAATTACGAGTTGGGCATCAATACTCATTAACGTTTGTCACATTTAAGATCGGATCGCAATGGACAAAGATCTGTCTGATTCGCATCTTTGTAACGGATGATCGGTCAGTGAGCGTGCAAGACTGCGTGGATGACGCTCGTGCGTCTCCACTATTCATGGATCTTGGTTTGGTATTGGGACTCTGCATACCTTCGGAAGTACTTGAGGTGAAGCTCGTTTCAAGGTATAACACAGTTACACAGAGGAGAATGATCTGGCCATCGGATTAACCATTGTAACGCGCCGTTTGTCAGGTTACAAGAAAAAGCAGCGGGTAGTCTAACTGACCGACATACAAAAGCGCTTCCAATGGAACAAGATGCAAGAGACACTAGAAAAAAAGGATCTCGCAAGGAAAAATGCCAGTTTTGAAGATTGACCTGCCTACTAATTACGCTGCTCGTTCAGTTTCCGAATTGGACGTCATTCAGAGATAAAATTACATAGAGAAGAGACCGGGGCAATTCGGGACACTTTTTCTATTATTTAATGTATTGTATGATGATTCCCTCTATTATGTTCCTAAATACTTGGAAAAGATTAGGCTAACAAGTCTAGAGATGTCATCTCCATAATTTACTATATCCGCCATGCAACATCTTAAATCTCCAAAACAGTTTTATTCACGGAACTCAACATTCCTCAATTTCAAAACGAGAGCACTCGACATTGTCACGAAAGAATCCCAAGAGAAATCCGAGAAATTCGCAGAAAGCAACCGATGATTGTTTGTAGCCCCTGAACCCAGAAGCCTAAGGTTAAGTTTAAGGGATCGATTCTATAGTTATAGTAAACTTGTACAAAGGTGGGTGGTGACTTCATTGAGTCTAACTTCTGACTTCATTGACTCCAGGAACCAGACTCTAGGATGGCTCTATCTTCCTCCAAAGGAAGAAGACTCATTCTCATCTCATTCTTATGCTTGATTCACGAGCTGGCGAAACTGTTCAATGGCGAGTGATGCAAGTTTCAGAGTTCATTCTTCATTTCTATTAAACGTTCGCGACAGGTGCCTCTGGACTTTGGCCCTCTGGCTTTGACGGTTTCCATAATGGGGAAAATTCTCGAGGGCACTTCTGCGAGCCAGTCCAGCTACTATAGTTATAATAGTAGTGATGCTTTTTGTCCTCGTTTCCTGATGAATGGATGATGTTCTGACAATACAATCTTAGGATCTCTTCATCTCGTGCTCAACAACAACAACAACAATACAATGATCTATAAACCGGGATCTTGGCGCTGAAGACTGAGACCATTTGTCATAGAAATATCAGCAATAGGTTAACAGAAAACTGGAAAATTGATTCTGAGGGGTGCTTTTTTGAAAATTTATTGAGTTATTTCATTATTTGAAGGCAGATGAGGTTTATAATCGTCTTTCTAGAAGGTTGCAAAGGTCATTTTGAATTATCATTTTTAAAAGGAAAATGTTGTTTTTAATGACGAAGCGCATTTTTATTTCACAGAAAAAAAAAGTTTTAAATTAAGCCCAAAAGGACTAGTTTGTGTTACATCATAAGCCAGTTTTTGAGCTTAAATTTAGTTTTAAGCTCAAGAATTGGCTTAAAATGAAACAAACTGACTTAAAATTTTCTGTGTTTGATAGGTACTTCAATAAACAGAATTATCGCTATTGGGGCAGTGAAAATCTGCACTTATTTTATTGAAAAAGTTCTACAATAACTTATGACGTATATATATATATATATATATATATATATATATACAAATATGTAGAAGATTGAATTTTTTCCCTTGGGCTCCACGGAAGAAGATCATAAAAAATTGTTATTCTTTGCAAGACTCCTCACAGGACTTCTTGTTATTGGGCTGGGTATCCAAAAGCACTAAGTGTAACAAAAACATCAAATGATTCATTTTAGGAATATAATTATTGACATTAAATTACCATATATTATTTTTTTTCCGTAGCTGCATTCCTCAATATTTCTGTGCCAGTCCTTAATCACCATTACACATTCTGCATTATTCTCCTCCCTTAATTATCTCCAATTTACTTCGCTCCCCCATTTCTAGAACGCGCCCGCGGCTTCTTTTGGATGATCTCGCTTTCGCGCCACAAGTGCGCTACCGCTTAAAGAGCATTGGGATTCGGGTTTGCGTAATGCGAGATGAATATACGGGGCACGCTGACGAGCGCATTGTGTGGCCGGGCGAGTAACGAGCCGCACGAGTCACGCTGCGTCACGTTTATCCCGTCGCCACCCTCACTTTCGCCCCCCCATTCCTCCTTTACCCCTCAGCCCACCCTCAACGAACATAGACCAATACAAGTTCGCGTATAATGCCCTTCAGCATGGCATTGACTCGCTGCTCTCGTATTTATGCCACATAACCAATGTGTACTTACGCGAACAATAATAATCACGAGAACAAAGTGTGACGTAAAAGCTCGACTCGTGTATAATAATGTCTAATAACGGGGTTGCACTTGCGATTGTCCCGGTGTTCATCGCGAGGGTTTTTACCCCCGCTGTGAGCTGATTCGACACGGCCAGCTGTGGCGCCCGCGCCACGACTTTTCAACACTGTTACTTAAATGTTGGGGAACTTCCGCTTTCAATTCGCTGTGGTTATGATTTATCTATTTTAGTCAAGTGCAGCAAGCCGGAGAAATCATCAAGACTGTTTGTTAATAGATATGAAGTAGTATTTTTCAAGCCCGAGGAATGAAAACGAATTTTTGGGTACAATTCCGAAAACGGAAACATCTATTTTCATTTTCGTTTTACCATGAGCTCCATTTACAATTTTTTTATGATGATTCCTCTTTACCATTTCCTCTTACCTTTTCCCTTCAACATGATTTTCTTTGTAATTTCCCTTCACCATTTCCCTTTACCATTGCCCTTTTTCGTGATTTCCCATGATTTTACTTCGTTAAAAAATATATCGGGTTTGCAAAAAATATGTTGGAAAAGTCGCTTTAGAAAAGGGAACTAAAGGATCGGAAAACAGGATCCGAAAAGAGGATGAGAAAAGCTCAGGGTTGTAAAAGAGATTTAAGTAAGTGGTTTCGAAATGTGGATTTTTTGAAATAATAGGTAAATTTATTTGGAAAGAAAAAATAGGAAAATTTATTTGCGAAGAATTTCTTTGGTGACAAAAGGGGTTTAAAAACAGGGTTGGGAAGAGGAAGTCGAAAAGAGGAGTTACGAATGTAGAGGAGGAGTATGGTTAGAGAGATGGAAAATATCGTTGGTGGGGGGAGGTGTGGAGGGAGTAGAGGGAGTAGGGGGAGTGTGGAGGAGATTCAGGGAATGTGGTAGGGGTGGGGAACAACGGTAGGAATAATTAAGAGGCGGAGGGGCAGATTTATGTGTGAGTGGAGGTGTGTTTAGGTGGGGTAAATTTGGGGAATGTAGAGGAGATGGAGGGGAAATATAGAGGGGCATAAGGGTTTTTGGGTGCGAAAAATATGAATTAGAATAGTGGAGGGGAATGTGGATGGCAAATGTTGAGTATCAGTGTGGTTGGGGTGGAGGGCGGAGGGTTGAGGATGGAGGGGGTAATATGCAGGAAATATGGCGGGGTGATGGGAGGTGGAGTGGGGACAAGGACTAAATAATACGAAGAAAATAAATTTTTTTTAACATTGTGTGCATTTGTATCTCAAAGTTAATTACATAATTTTGAAAATTACTTTTTTTTCTTATTTGATTCATTTAATTATGTGATGCATTTCATCGACTATAGAAGCAGCGAAGATGAATAGCAGGTTATCAACGATTTCGATCTTGTTTAATTCCTTTGAAGCATTTTTGCAACTTGTTTTGCGAGCCAAATCGCATAACGACTACCTTGCTCGATCATTACCCTCTCCGGGAAGTGTCGAGTAAAATTTGCCCTCATTGGTCAGGATAGAAGAGCACCGGGTAATGCTTCGTTGACACGATGATGGATCGTGTGTCTGAGTCAGGTAGGTAAATGCGCTTTCACACTGCACTCATCTGAAATCAACTCCCTCTGACTTTTGATAAACTGTAAAACTGCATCTGAGTCGCAAATTAATCGACATTTCAAAAATTAAAAATTGTTAATTAGTTTGCATTACTTTGGAAATTCTTTCAAAAAATTTAGAATTCTTTAATTTGAAATTGTTTAGAATTCCCTGCCTCTTTCTAGGAAAAGGAGTGCAAAATTCAGATATCAATTATTGTAGTTGCTAGTACAATTAAAAAGTAAATAAAATTATACTTTTAAATGATAAAGACAAAAACTCCAATGAATTGAGGCAGTGCACGCTACCAAAAACAAATCTCCATGAAATGTCTAGATGTCGAGAAACTATTGTTGGAACTTTCTCAGAAAATTGAAAAGAAATTTAAAAAAAAGGAATTAGTGAGAGATCATCTTTCATCTTTCAGAAGCACTTGGTACTTAAATCAGATAGCAGGTTTTTTAAATCTTGCCACGCGGCAAGGTAGATTATAAGGCAGAAGAAAATCAGTGGGTGAAAAGAGATTATAGAAGGTATCCAAATATCCAAGCTTTGCCCAGTAAGTCCAAAGTATTTTTCAATTCTCCACGGGCCTCTCTCTATCCTTCTCTAGTTTTCTTCTTGATTCTCGTTTTCAGCTCATAGGTCCACAGAACCTTCTATTAAAGACTACATGTCATTTTTCCACCAGATTCATTACACTTAACAAGGGTTTATATTATTTAAAAAGGATTACGCTAATTCGTTAAAGCTTCAGTAATATTCTTGGGACCAAGCTAGGTCCCAGCTTGGACCCAAACCCACTTGGCCCAAACCCACTTCGCGGGTTTAGAAAACAAGTGATTATCCGTTTTCGACTGCCTGGGATGTAGTAGGGACGGCAGGAGTTCGACCTCAACAATTTAATCAGCCATTGGTTCGAAAATCTAAACGATCTCTCTTTCAACTTCTGTCCGCTGGATATTTAGCTACTGTGAATTAGTATTAGTCGCTTCACGGAAGTGGAAAGATGATTCTCGATGGACCAACTCCTAGAGAGAGAAGTAGAGAAATAGAAAAAGAAATACATGGAACGAAACCATTTAAAATCAGGTAAGTTCTCCACTTGGAGTCGCAGAATCTCTTGACGACATAATATGGTTATTTTTAGAGGAAATTGAATCTGTGAAGAAAAATTTTAAATAAACTTCCGAAAAGGGAACACCTCCAATTTCCTTCAAACAAAGTATAAAAAATGGAATTTAAAATTAGGATCTTTTTGAGCTAGGCAAATAAATTTGATATACTGGGAGACATGATTTATTATCTTAAGTGATGAGATGAGGAAATAAGAAAAGTCTTTCTGAAATGGACTTTAACCAGGATAATAAAGCAAAGAGGATTGGTGATGACGACAATAGTGACAGAGTTTGACACGGCCCGCTTGACATTAAGTTGTGGGTAATAATTACCGATCCTCATTAGGACTGCCAATGGAGAGCGTCGCCCACCTGCCTACTATGAATTATAAGCCGCTTCGTTGCGGTTGTCGGTCTCGCACGTGCCACAGCCATAGACTCTTTACATCTTTACATTCATTGCGGTCCCTTTATTTTCCGCCCTTCACAGCTCTTCATTGCCTGCAAAGCAATGTTAAATTCTGCTTTAATTACAAATTTAACTGGTGAAATATTTTATAAATAACTTTACATTCTTTTTAAAACAATTTTTTTAATTTCTTCAAACATAAAAAATTCGTTGAGATCTCCTGAGTCCTTAAAATTACATAATGTCCAAATTAATTTCGTAAAATTACGTAAAATTACTGAAAATTGTGTGAAATTTCTTAAAATCCCGTGAAATCTTTTTAAATTCTTTAAAATCCCTTAAAATCCAAAGAAATCTTGCCAAATGTCTTCCAACTTTTTTTAAATCCCACAAAATACTAAAGCCCTTAAAATAGTACATTTTAGTGAAAATTTTACATATAAGTTAGTATTTTTCTAACTAATCTATTCTTATTAATTTACAATAAAATTGTTGTCTTACTGTAGTAAGACAAACTTTACACTATAACTACAATAATTAACAACGTTTCAGCTATCAATAAATTAGTTAGAAATTTACTTTAGTAAGGAATATTTTTTATTAACTCCAATTAGTAGTTTTCTACTAATGACATTAGTAAATCTCTTGGCTTTATTCACATGTCCTTATTCTTTTTTAGGGTAATATTAATATACTGAAAAAATATACGTGCGGACAAATATTTTTGAATATTTGGCTTCTAAAATATTTTTGAAATTATTAATTATTATTTAAATCAAAAGAAAAGATATTTGTTTGATGACCATGGTTTTTTTAACGTACAGGCAGCAGTGACAATGGACGTGGACAGATAGATGGACCACCCCGTCTTCGAGTGATCATGTCCTGATCACATAAACTGCCCGCCATCTCATCCATCATGCCTTCGTAGTTTGTGTCGTGTTCCTCAAGTGTACCCTTTTTTTAATATTATTTTTATCTTTTATCTACTCCTCTGTTCTTGTATTATATTCTGCTTCTTTAATTTCTGAGCTTCAGTCCTTGCAAACAATTATTTTACGTTTAATACATTGGTTCATGTTAAAAAAATTGAATAATATTTAGTGAGGTGAAGAACTCGACCCAAAAACTACTAATTTATATCTAAATTGTTACTAATTAGTTTTTGAACAAAATATTTATTGCTTTTGAGTACAAAAGATTTCTTATTAAAGTGAATTAGTAAAAATTATACCATAAATTAGTATTTTACTTGCAATAGAATATTTTTAAAACTACTAATGGATGGTTAAATTGTTGCTAATTAGTTTTAGTACAAAATGTTCATTACTAAAATTAATTAGTAAGAATTTCACTATCAATTAGTAATTTCGGTGAAATAGATTAGCAAGAAAGCTACTAAATTTTACGAAAATTGTTACTAATTAATTGAAGTACAAAATATTTAATACTAATGTGAGATAATAATAATTTTACTATACATTAGTATTTTAGTTACAATAAAATAGTTAGAAAACTACTAATTCACATTAAAATTGTTGCTAATTATTTCAGTACAAAATATACTTTACTACAGTAGATTAGTAACAATTAATTCTGATTAATTCGGTTTGGCGAATTCATTCGGATTAAAAGTTCGAATTTTTTTGAATGGTTTTCGGATTAATTCGGATTGAAAACTTCCTTCGAATTAGATCGGAATGAAACTATTTAGTTATAATAACGATCCTACGATATTGCACTATTTTTATTTCTTTTGTCTCTGAATTCAATAGCTTTAGGAATAACTCTCACAATAAGACATCTCTAACTCTGAATTAAAAAACCTTGTTAATGAGACAATTGGCACTAAGTATCTTATTAGTAAGTTTTCCTAATTCAGATTTAGAAATGCCTTATTGTTAGAATTATTCCTAAGGTTGTTGAATTCAGAGACAAAAGAAATAAAAATAGTGCAATATCATCAGTACCTCTAGGACCGTTATTCGATCCTGAATAAGATAAAAATATAATTATAGTAAGTCAACATTTCATGGCTGCAGTCTACAGCGCCACACAAGGATGAAGCTGTGCACGCACCCCTGTCACCGCGTGAGCGATCTTGTTGTCAAGTTTCCTGGACGTTGGCGGCTATTTATTTCGGTCGTTTTTCTTCTCTTCTCTCCTTAAAGGATTTAAAAATTGAAATCTCCTGATTTTGATAGTGAATTTGAAGTTAAAAACTCTGACAACTTTTAGTAAAGAAATATTCGTTAGTAACATTCTCTGCTATTTATTATTGTTTTACTAAAATAATCTAGTAGATATTTAGTAGAAAACTAACTCATAAGTATAAGAAAAATTGTTACTAATTTACTGTTAACTAATCCGAATTAGTAACAATTTTACTAAGAATTAGTAGTTTTACAACTATTGTAATGTGACTAAGTAGTAAATTGTTACTAATTCAATTTAGCAAAAAATTATTTTTACTAACTTGAATTAGTAACAATTTTACTATATATTTTTTGTTTTTTAAATATTTATTGTAACTAAACGACTGTACTAAATTCTGTACTAAAACTAACTTATAACAATTTATCTAGAAATTTTTAGGTTTCTAACTAATTTATTTTACATTAATTACTAATTGATAGTAAAAAAAATGGTTACTAATTCAGTTTATAAACCAAAATATTGTACAAAAGCTAAATAGAAACAATTTAGCTAGAGATTAGTACTTTTTGAATAATTCTATTATCAGTATAGTACACTTATTTATAGTACTAATATTTAACTATTAATTAGTAGTTTACCAACTATTATTTTGCAACTAAAGTACTACTTTATAGTAGAATTGTTACTAATTCATTTTTCACTATACCAAAAATTCTAAAATGTCACAATTTTAATTTTGAGTCCGTTTGATAATTCCGAGAAAATAAGAAGAGAAAATAAATAGATTGTACATTTTTTTTATTTTTCTTTAAAATAGATTTTTTTGATAAGATGCCGGAAGACGGAAACTAGATGATTGAAGCCTGAAGACATTAAATTCTTCACAATGTTTTTGAAGGCCCCTCAAACGTAGGTGAAAAAAAAGAAAGAGAAAGAAAAAAACGAAGAACAAGAGAACATATCGTACTCTCGTTCTACGTCAGTTTCAGCGAGTATGGTCCAGTCCCCTTGTGAAGTGACGTTCCCTCTGACGGGTAGAGATAGTCATCGACCGCCACGCCGCGTCGCCCGGATCGTTGCATTGACCAGGCTATAATAACATGTTTTATTCTCGGCTAATATTATTAATCCGCCATTGGTACTTGTAATTGATCCGATACATGGTCATTCCCAGCTTTCATCTTGGCGACCTAGATATTTTCTTGGACAGTACTCACGTAATTATAAATCCCTTCTGAATAAAGCAATTAGTAGCGCAACGAGTAATTATAAATTGCGAATGGGTTAGCTTATATTTCGAACACCGATTCTTTGATGAAACTAGGGCAAAATAGAAATATGCAGAAAATTATCTAATTATTAATAATAATACAGCTGTATTTATCATTCAAGTTGAAATTTCTAAATCACATGTTGTCAAATAGTTGTCAAACTATTTTTTACAATACTTTTCCAGACACTTTTTCCAACCCCTCCTTTTTCCAAAACTCCCTTGTCCAATTCTGATAAGATAAGCTGATAAGAATTACAGGTGAATTACCTGCCGTCGGTAACTTATCGATCATACAGTATTAGAGATATTATCATCAATGATATTGAATCCAATTTATAACTTAAGATATTATATATAATAATAATTATTAATGACATTAATCTATAAATATCTAAATATAAATAAAATTTCATTTCTTCAGTTATTCTATTTTAATACACATTTTATTTTATTTTTGAAGTGAAACTTCTTTGTTTTTTATTTTATAAAGAAGTGAATAACATAATATTTTCGGAGATTAGCATTTAATTATTATTTTTCCTCCTTGATGTTTTTCTTTTGTTTTACATTTGTGGTTGAGAGATTTTATTTCCACTTTTGCAGCCGGTTTTTGGTTCAGCTTGTGATGCCTCTTTTTCGCTGAAATATTTTTAATATTTATTTTAGAACAATATTTTTATTATTTTTCACTATAGACAGTCGACAATTTTTCCACTTCGTTTATTGATGTCTATATTTAATACTCCAGTGTACTTTATTTTAAAATCAGAATGTAAAAAAAAAAGATAAATAATTAAAATTTTCAATAATTTGGCACATATGCACTTATGAAATAGAACATGGCAGTCTAGTATACTTACTTGTAATTTTGATAGTTTGCACATGTGCAGTCACGTTAATTATAAAGGAGAATAATAATAAAACTGAAAGCATTTTAATAAAAAGCATTTTGAATTTACTTTTTCTGTTTGTTTATTCTTTAGTGCGTACAAATCGAGTGATGTGGAATTACTGACCTAAAAGCTTTTAGATTCTACGTTTTTATCTTTCACGGATGGAAAAAAGATTGTAGTTTATGTTTTTTTAATCTAATACTTGAGAATTTTTACATTGAGATACAATTTAAGTTTTCCGCAGTTATTCCAATCTACAATATAAAAATAATATATTTTATTTTAACAAATAATCAGTTGATAAGAACGACCAGTAAGTTATCTAAGAAATATTGTTATTTACTTTATAAAAATCTTATATTCAGTCTCATTATCTAATTTTCAACGAAATCTAAAAATAGAAAAAATATTATTAAAAAATCACTCTGCTAAAAAAAGTATAAATTCATTTTTTTCATGAAATTGATGAAACTATTTAATAAATATTTAGATATTTATATTTAGATATTTATAGATTATTGTTAGAAATTGGATTCAATATCATTGATGATAATTTCTCTAATACTGAATAATCGATAATCAATTCTAATTTTTTTAGATTAATAACGCAATATTTTTGAACTGGAAAAGTTAGGAAATTACTTTTCAAAGTCATTCTTTGAATAGTTTCATATTTATAAAAAGTATTACGGAAAATTATGGAGCCTGATCTCAGTTTAAATTAGCAACATTATTCATAACTAGTCATGTAATTAATATTACTCTTGAGTCCAACAGACACGCGATTTTCAATCGCAAAGTGACCGTTATTCTCAGTTCTCATTTAGTATTTTCTCAGCTACCTAGTAAACAAGGCAATATTTTCCATCGAATTGAAAAGGCAAGTTTCTATTTTACTTTTATCAAAACATGTAAGCAAATTTTAATTACCATTTAAAAATAATTAATAAAAATATAGATACAGGAAATATTAATAAAAATGTTGTGTTTACAGGTTAAAGAGTCACTGACAACATGGCGTCATCAAAATTTGTTACTTTTGAGGAGGAATTAAAGAAAAATCCGGAATTGAAAGAATCTGATATTCAAATGTTGAGAGAGTGGAATGACAAACAACCTCACTTGCCAAAAATTTCTGATACTGATCTTACTCTTTTTTTACACAGTAATTATTATTTAATGGAACCAGCGAAAGCTACAATTGACACTTATTATACTGTGAGAACTCATGTACCCGAGTTTTTTTCGAATAGGGATTTTAAAACATCGAAAGAACTTCAGAAAATTGCAAATGTGGGGTAAGCATTTAATAATTAAAAAACCAAATCTAACAAGTCTATTTTAGGACAAGTTGCCAGCCGCGGGTAGCTTACCGACTGTCGGTAACATATCGACCGCCGGTAACCTACAGATCTTTAAATTACTTCAGAATATTATTTAAAACACCATATTCTCAAAAATTTGTATATAATTTAAGTGCTGCCACAGCTCTGCAAGGTACAACAAAAGAAGGATATAAAATCGTTTTCTGGAAGATGTTAGACACAGAACCATCACATTTCGTGCATAGTGACATTTTGAAATATTATAACATGATTTTGGATCTTTGGTTACGCACCGATGGTACAACTGCTGGACATGTAATTTTGGTAGACATGCAAGGAGTTTCTCTAGGGCATGTTGGACGTCTGAGTCCCATGACTACTAAAAAGTTTCTTTATTATCTCCAAGACGCATTGCCAGTTCGTTTGAAAGGACTGCACTTCATGAACTCCGTGCCTGCCATGGATTTGATTCTCGCCATGATGAAACCATTCATGAAGAAGGAGCTTTTAGATATCGTAAGTCCATTTCTAAACAAAATAATTTTTTTCCATTATATTATTTAAAAGTATTTCTATTATAAAATAATAATTAATAATAATTAATTATTATAGTTGCATATTCATACCACTAAAGAAACTTTGGAAAAATTCATCCCATTGGAAATATTGCCGAACGAGGCAGGCGGAAAAGCTGGACCTTTAAATAAATTTCATGAAGCTAGAAAAAAGGACCTGATGGATTATCGTGATTGGTTTGCACAAGACGAAGCTAATAATCGAGTGACGGAATCTCTGCGACCAGGAAAAGCCAAAAATGCAACTGATATTTTTGGCGTTGAAGGCAGCTTCAAAAAACTCGATATCGATTAGAAAATAAATTTTGTACTTAGAATTTTGGCGTGGGGACTTTATCACCAAATATTTAATTTTATTAATTGTTATAATTAATTTCAAGTTCTAATATAAACTTTAAAGAAGTATTTTCAAATATTTTTTAAAACCTGTACCTATATTCCTAAACTAAGACTAAGTACGAGTTTTCAATCCGAATGAATCCAAATCTAATCCGAATAATCATTTTTAAGAACTTCTTCTGCCAAAACTCGATTAAGATTTTAAAATATTTTTTCAAAGGCAATTTTAATTACGTAAACACCAACAAATTTTATTTTTCATACTAATAAGATATGCTATACAAAAAAATTATAATAAAGGAAAAGATATTAGCTATAAAACGCAACAAATCTTTTATTAATTATAAAAACAATTATTCGTCAAAACTATTTTCTAGTTTTTTTTTATAGTATTTATTCTATCAAAATTTCGGGAAATTATATAAAAAATGAGAATTAAAATTATTAATTTTACAAATCGGTAAAATAGAATTCTGTGCATTTCCTACTTGGATTTTTGAAGTGTCGTTAAAATAATTACAAACTAAGAAAATTGTCGTATAATCTCTGAAATTATTCGAAAATTACTACTTTGTAAAGTAGAATTACAAATTCTTCACTTGGAGTTGTGTCACTCTTGAGTAACAATGTAAGAGCATTTTCTTAAAAAAAAAAAGAACTTAAAGAGGTACGTTTTAAAACTGGGATTTAATTCTTCTTTCAAAATACGTTGTACATGAATAGAATGGGCGAAAGTTTTCTCTATTTATTCTAGATACTAGACTTATCTACATCAGTATTAAAAAGTGAAAAAAAAATTTAATTTTAGACCATGGCTTCTTTAAAGTTAGTAACTATGAAGGAAGAGTTCGAGAAGAATCCAGAACTTATGGAATCAGATCTGCAATTTTTGAAAGAATGGTGTGAAAAGCAACCGCATTTGCCAAAAATTTCTGATACCGATTTGACACTCTTCTTGCACAGCAATTACTACTTAATGGAACCAACGAAAGTGAATATTGATACTTACTACACAGTCAGAACTCACATTCCAGAATTTTTTACAAACAGGGACATCACAAAGTCGCCGGAAATGCAAAATGCACTGGACGTGGCGTAAGTACCAAAAACAATAAAGCGTGTAAATAAGAATAGTCAAAAATAAAAATATTAAAACACATGAGATATATTTTTAGGGTTTCGTAGCCTCGAGTATAAAACTTTATAGTTTCGGTCTTTTTTCCGTCCGTATAACGTACTATTTTGACAAATTACTGATATATGGCCCAAACGTGATATAAGACCCAAAATTGACATATGACCCAATATGAACATACCATAGAATATATAACATAAGACCCAACACATAGGATCCGATATTTACGTAGAGGTCCCTAAATTGATACAGAGTCCAATTTGGATATACAATTCAATAAGGAAGCATAATAAAATATATAAACACAACCAAAACAGATATAGGACCCAATATATAGATACGGGACACTATAGTCCTAAGGCTCAGTATACAGGACCCAATATAGAAATATGACCCAAAAATGAACATAGGATCCAATTTGGGAATAAGATTCAATATGGACCCAAAAACTGTAATATAGGACCCAATATTGACTGATATAAAAAAATATATGTATATTTAAGATTTTCAACGCCACTGAAGGGAACAACAAAAGAAGGCTACAAAATTGTATTCTGGAAACTTTTGAACACAGATGCATCACGTTTTGTTCATAACGAAATTATGAAAACCCATGCGATGATTTTGGATATGTGGCTAAAAACTGAGGGAACAATGAAGGGTCACGTGATAATAGTTGATGTGAAAGGTGTGGGAATGGGCCATGTGGCCCGTACAAGTCCCATGATTTTTAAAAAGTTCCTCTATTATCTTCAAGATGCTTTACCAGTTCGATTGAAAGGTCTATATTTCATTAATTCTGTACCTGCTATGGACATGATCCTTACAATAATGAAACCGTTCATGAAGAAGGAACTTTTAGATATGGTATTTTTTACATTTTCAACATTTTTACCGTTACGGTTTAAATGTCCAGGAATGACAATTCCTTTACAAAATTTGACTTTGAATTCATTTTCAGTTACATGTCCACTCGACAATTGACTCATTCGAGAAGCTCATTCCATTGGAAATTTTGCCAAATGAAGCTGGTGGTAAAGCTGGACCGTTGGCAGAATTTCATAAGGCAAGCATTCAAGGTTTAGAGGATCTTCGTGATTGGTTCGCTCAAGATGAAATTCATGGCCGTGTGGACGAATCTCTGCGTCCAGGAAAGGCCAAAAGTGCGACTGAACTATTCGGTGCCGAGGGGAGCTTCAAAAAATTGGATATCGATTAATTGTCAATGCTTTCTCAATAATAATAATAATAATAAAATTATTTCATAATACAAATAATAATTTAAAACACTTCTGTGCTTCCATTTATTGCAGAAAAGTAATTGATAAGAGAAAATCTTTTCGTGATTCGAAAATTAAAAGAATTATTGGAAGGATTCGGTTATATTGTCAGAGTTACATATAACATAACGTGACATATCGATAGGTTACCGGCGGTAGATAAACTATCGGCGGTCGATAAAAAGGATCGGTATTTTACTAGCTGCCGGTAACGACGGAATATAAAGGCGCATTGTTATTTAATGTATAAAAATATTATAATTTTATGATATTTATATAATCTAGTTTACAAAGAAATCTAAAAATAGCATAAATTAATATTTTTTATGAGATTGACGAATAATTAATCAATCCTAATTTGTTACATAAATAACGCAATATATTTGAATCGGAAAGGTTAGGAAATGAGTTTTAAAAGTCATTCTTCGAATGTAATTTCATATTCATTAAAAAATAGTGGAAGGACTATGTTATCGTCAGCATTAAAAAATTTTAAGTTATATAAATTATAGTCTAGAATATCCCGATTTTTCATTGTTTCCGAATTGTCATCTGATTATATTCATGTTGAATGTTTCAGCATTTATTTCGTTCTACTGGTATTCCTGTGTTTCATATCCTTGATTTTATGCAAAGTCATTGTTCAGTGATGTCACTGTGCTATTTTCAAAGACATAAGTGCACGCTACTTGAATTGCACGCAGTCATTTTTCAATGATTCAAGGAACAACACCACATCGTTCGGTAAGACTGAAAAAAATTGTTTTTATATTTTCAAGGCTTACAAACTCATAGATAATAAAAAAAAATAATAATATCTTATATTTTCTGTAATTATTAATTATGCGTATAATTAGGTATAATTATAATTTTTTTATGTAAAATTTTTTTACATTTTATTAAAGCTATGGCAGCCAAGTTTATAACTTTGGAGGAGTTAAAGAAAAATTCGGAACTCAAGGAGTCAGATCTTGAATATTTAAGAGAATGGATCAAAAAACAACCCCACTTGCCAAAAATTCCGGATGTCGATTTAGTTCTCTTTTTGCATAGTAATTATTATGCGATGGAACCAACGAAAAAAACTATTGACAATTATTATACGATGAGGACCCACATTCCAGAATTTTTTACAAATAGGGATGTTAAAAAGTCGAGGGATCTTCAAAAAGCTTTGGACGTTGCGTAAGTTAAAAAAGAAATTTGACTGAAAAAAAACCCTTTTACAGAAATATGTATTTTAATTTTTTTTTTTTTGAGCCAATAAACCCTTATTTTTAAAAAATGGTGGTTAATTCCTGTTCAAGTACCAAGTTTTAAGAGAATTTTTTTAAATCAGATAAAAAAGCCCATTTACAGTTGAGAGATTCCAGGTCAGAAATATCAAAGTTGTTAGCCATATGGCTATTTTCATTAAACTGGGGAAAATAATAGTGTTAGGTAGGTGAAACATTGTACTAAAATATTTTTGAAAATATTTCAAAATTTTAGGAATTACGTCACTGAATTTTTTTCAAAATACTACAGCTCATACATTTTCTAATCGATTTTAACAAAATTTATAGGTCTTTTGTAGAATTTAGTGCACTTTTTTCTGTACTAAGAACTAATTATGTGCAGAAAGTGTAGGGAAATACATTTGCTAATTTATTCTTAGTGCAAATATATTTTGCAACTCGTCGAAGTTTTGCTTTACCGCATTTTATCCAATGACCCTTTTTGTTAAAAGGATTATAACAGCGAATGACTGGCAGAGTCAAAGTATAAATATAAATTTCATACGATTTCATAATAAAAAAATATTTAGTGACCTGGTAGGCTCTATCGAGATAAACTGAAGAAACTAAGCAAAAAAAACGACAATAACATAAACATCTATGACTAAATTCGCTTTAAGCATATTGAATCGGCCGTTGCACGGGATAGTGGACATGCACACTTCAGCTTAAAATTGCATAACTCGGCAACCAGAAGAAGCTACAAAGTGTTTTTTTTTTTAATGAAAGATAAAATCATAAGGAATAATTTGTATGAGAAAAGGTACAAAAAAAATGCGAGCTCGAAATGAACAATCAAAATCAAATATTGTTTTGCATTTTTTTACATGAAATTTTGAATTTTTCTTTTCTAAATTTTTACAGAAAAAAGTACACTAAATTCTACAAAAGTCCTATAAATTTTTTTAAAATCGATTAGAAAATGTATTAAAAAAAATTCAAAGTGACGTAATTCCTATAATTTTGAAATATTTTCAAAAATATTTTAGTACAATGTCTCACCTACCTAACACTATTATTTCCCCCAGTTTAAAGAAAATCGCCATATGGCTAACAACTTTGATATTTCTGACTTGGAATCTCTCAGTTACATGTTGTCTAATTTGATATTTTTTGCCAATATTTTGAAAAAAAATTTCGTTGAAATTTAGAGATTTTAATATTATGTTGTCTCTTGAATAATTTAACTTCAGTTATAAATCATATAATTTTACCGATTATAACTGATTCGAATTTAGAGAAAATCGTGAAAAAAACCGTTTAGATAGTTTTCGGTAAAATAAAATTTGAAGAAAGTTTTTGTTTGATAAATTCCTTTAAGTGTCCGCTTGGATGCATTAAATTGTTAAAGGCTTCTCGTCTAATCATCGAAGTTAAGCAACACTTGGCATTATATTCGGATGGGGGCCGTTGTAAGAAATAATATTATAATCACATAAGATTGTTAAAATACGGAAACATTAAAACTTTTTTTTTTAATTATTATGTAAATTATTATATTTACTTATAAAAATACTTTTTTTTTGAGAATTTTCCAAATGTGGGGATCATCTCACTTTTACATTGTCAACTTTCTAATTTTCTTCTAGCCTTTACGCACCTCTAAAAGGAGAAACGAAGGACGGTTACAAAGTGATATATTCAAGACTTTTGGACATGGAACCATCACATTTTGTTCATGCGGATGCGGTTAAAGGCTATAATATGGTTTTGGATATGTGGCTGCACACGGAGGGAACTGTTCCAGGTCACATTATCTTGATAGATTGCTATGGGACAGTTATGGGTCACGTGGGACGGGTAAATCTTTCTATTGCGAAAAAATCCCTCCTTTATCTTCAAGACGCACTTCCGGTTCGACTAAAACAAATCCACGTTATGAATGCTTTACCAGTTATGGATATTATCCTGACTATGGTGAAGCCATTCATGAAGAAGGAACTTCTGGATATGGTAACCTGAATTTATTTTTAATTATGGTTTGAGAATTTAAACCGTTTTAAATTTGACATTTCATGTATATTTAAAACAATCAACAAGTAAAAATTACTTTTTAGTCGTTAATAGTTAAAGAGGAACTGTATTGCAACCTGTACGGGAATTTGTACTGAAACCTGTAAGTGAATCTTTATAGAACTTGTACGGGAAAATGTACGGGAATTTTCAGATGGAATCCTCAAATTTTATACGTAAATTTCTAATAACATTTAATTCGATAATCTTCATTTTCCAGCTGCATATTCACACTACATTGGACACTTTAGAAGAACACATTCCCTTGGAAATGTTACCAAATGAATCTGGCGGAAAAGGAGGACCACTCTCCGAATATTCTGAAAACCGGATGAAGGCTTTAAAGGAATTTCGTGATTGGTTTGCTGACGACGAGGTCCACGGACGTGTAAACGAATTTCTTCGTCCTGGAAAATCGAAAAGTGCGAGTGAAATATTTGGCGTGGAAGGAAGTTTCAAAAAATTGGATATAGACTAAATAGAAAATATTGTATATTTACTTTAAAAAAGAAAGTAATAAATTACACTTGGTTAAAAATTTTGTATAGTTTCGGGTGATTTAAGAAAATAGTGATGAGTTCCACTCATTACGATATTGCATAATTTTTTGCATAACTCATGCCTTATCATATTATTTACATACAATAAACCATTAAACTTGACAATAGCGTAAAATTACCTACGTTGAAAAATTAAGTTAAAAATTTTATTTAACTTATGAGAATAAGACAAAAAGACAAAAATTGATACTTTAGTATTATCAATTTATGTTTAGAACTCTACTTAAAAATATCCTAACTAATACTAAAGAATTCAACACAAAAATTTGTAACATATGTAAAAAATTTTTATGTGAAATATTTACATATTTCCGGGAGAGTTGATTCTTTCATCCACGAATTTCTTGCCATCGCCTTCACATTTCTTTTTATGAAGATAAATCGGCTTTACACTTGCATTTGATCTCGACTTGATGGTAGCCAAAGAGCAGAAAAAAAAAGAGGAAAAAGGAGAGAACAATTCGTTTGCCCTCGTCGACTTCTGCTTTCCTCAGTTTAATATCTTTTTTTCCTTTCCTTTTTTCTCTTACTTTTTACTTATTATTATTATTATTATTATTCACTTCTCGTTCTTTCCATGCAAGAAATGTTGTGCGTTCGCTCACCGATGACAGAAGGCACGCTACGAAATTCGTAAGGACTTAAGATAGACGTGAGCGAATGAATTCATGCTGAGATGTTGCCTGGACGATCATATTTGCAGTCATGTCTTCAAAACAGGTAAAATCCACAGTTTAGAAAAAAAAAAGCTTTAAAAAGAAGAATAAAAACGCAGTGTAGTGTATTATATATAATATAATATTATATGCTGAGAATTTTATATTTCGGTAATTAGTTATTCGGGAATTTTATTTTCCGGGAATTTTCCCGCTCTTTTGTAGACAAGAGCATGAATTGCTAGATAAATAACAAAGTTGTTCTACAACAAAGAAACCTTTCATCCAAAATCCCTTAAATTCGTTTTCAGAATTTTGAGAGGACAAAAGAATGGATACTTTCGTAACACAGAAGCGCCGTGGCGCCTTAGGCAGGTTCGTAATTTCCTAAAAGATATCGCTGCCGACATCACTGGGTATTAAGGTTAAGGCCCTGCCGAAAGAGAGAAGAGAGTAAGAGAATTTTTTCCTGACGTCAAAAGTCTGAACCGGTAGCTGGAAGCTGCTAGTTAGAAGCTGGATGCAGGGGATCATGGAAGATATATACCCGGCACTGGCAAAGCATTCCTTACGTCAGAGTTCACCGAGCGATCATCCTCGAGAAAGGTCAGCGGGAGGCATCGACGCAGGGGCTACCGGTTGTTTCTTTAACCTCTTCTTCCATCAAGCTCGGCTGCCATGCCATCTCATTTCTCGTCCTCCCTTGTCCACGTCAAGACAGAGCCTGAGCTGATGAACATGAAAAGGATCTTAGTTCTCGATTGATTCTGCTAATTTCGAGGAGCCACGGATCACTGAAGATATTTTTATTTTACCACAGAAATTTATTTGGGATGGTCGATGAATCAATTTTTGTGGTTTGGGTAGTACATTTAGAAACATAAACGATGTGGAAAAATAATTTTTTCAAATCTTCATCGTCTGGGGAGCAATAAATGAAAGATGGAAAGATCCAAATCTACAGGAAAATTATTATTTAAGTTTCAACAAAATGATTCATAATAAATGATTTCATGATTAACATTCAATTTACTATTCAATATTTACTTATTAAATATTTTATTTTATTTTCTTGACAGATACAATAGATTAATTTCGATACACTTGTCTTAGTGTGCGCCATTTTAATCATTGCAGGGATGAATCCGGGAGCATTTCTGGGGATTATTACGACGTTGTGCCGGTGAACTGGCTGGTGGTGGAACATATCGCGGAATGTGTTCCGGAAACATGTGTGACATGATCCAATTTCTGTTTTCAGGGAAAGCTACGTTCACAAACAGATCACCAGGACTGCAAGATTTATATACATGAGATGTACAAATAATATCATTTGTAATGAAATGATTTTCAGGGTTCCCCGCTAGACATTCTTGTAGGCTGATTGTAGGCACCTGGATTTGTCGCAATTCTTGAGGAAAAGTCATGCTCCTACTGTTAAGAAATAATAATAATCACAAAATAAATTTCACAAGCAGTATATATGCACCTGATTTTTTATTTTTGTTCTTACAAACTATTGATGGTTCAACTATGAAACTTATGGAGCAAAAAGCTAAAACATGTTATACATCCGGCAAGTTTCATTCTGGAACCATCAGTAGTTATAATGAAGAATAAATAAATCATATTTTAACATAAATATTAACTCACAGATTTTCCTTTCCTGAGCTCAAGCAACCTAAACCACCTCTAAAACAAACAAAACAGGTTGGATAATTGGATATACACTCGACTTCTCCAATAATAACATCTTCAAAATAGTAAAGACATTTCGTTCCCAATAGTAAACAGAATATCTCACAACTAACACTTGATAACTACTGCACATGCATTGCACTCGGCATCTGATTGGTTGTATTTGTATTTGATGTGAGGTATGCGCAATTGATATGAAATTTGAGGAAAGGAATTTTTTTACTATTGGGAACGATTCTGGCTTGGATTTCTTTATTATTGGGGAAGTTTTGAAAGATAACTCCATAGCCACTGATAGTGACAAGAGTATTTGCTGGGAATTGCCCAGTATTTGAATGAAAAAGTGATATTGGTCGATTTTGATTCGGTTCAAAGGCGATAGGTGGATTAATTGATAACAAGGCAATTTTTTGCGAAAATAAACGAGGCATATGCTGAGGATGCCTTAGTATTCCAGTAACAAGGTGACTTATTCCACCTCTTATTGTTGATACAGTACCAGATACAACGGTATAAATGGCATGATCTTCAGTACAAGATATAGTACTAAGGATAATTTGAGCCGCTAATATAGTGCCAGCACAAGTATGAAATCCATTTTTTTTAACACTGACCTGTCTTTTACGTACGAGAAGATCTGATGCATCAGCTAGAAATTTAATTCCAAATTAGGTAGATATGTCATTGTCTTTTTTGTCCATTTATATTTAGTAAGAATACTTTACTTACTAGTGCGATTAGATGATGAAAAGGCAAATGCTTGAGATAACGTCAACCAAAGAATTAAAATAATCCTCAAAAAGTTGTTTCTCGCCATTTAAAAAAAAATGTGGACTCCTAAACCAAACTTTATTGGTATAGATCTAAATTTCAGAATTGTATATATATGTCATTGTAAATTATAGAATGTATATAAACTTTATCATTGTTACATTAATGCTAAAAGCGATTTTTCAGATAACATGAACTGATTCTGATAAAGCTAAAGTAAGTCATCCCAATAATTCTGATTTCTGAAGAAGAGATATTATTTGAATTTGAAAAGACAAACGATATTACGACATTAAATAATAAGGGCATGTGGTAATTACCATAAGATGTTTCGCTCTCCACATATCGAACAAAGCCTACAACTTACAACTTAAGTTTCAACGAGATTATGAATAAAATTTAAAATTACTATTCAATATTTACTTCTTTAATATTATAAACAGATACAAAATATACAAGAGGTTTATTTCGATACCTCTTTTTAGTGTGCGCCGTTTTCATCATTGCAGGGATGAACCTTGGAACAAATCTACGGATTATTATAACGATGTGATGGTGGAATGGCTGGCGGTGGAATATATCGCGGAATGTTTTGAGGAGACATGTGTGCCAAGATCCAATTTCTGTTTTCAGACCTAGCCACGCTCACGAACAGATCAGATCCTCTATGAAATCCATTCAAGACCAGAATGCCAGCTAGATGACCATTGTAAACTAGAGGGTTGCCATTTTCACCAGGACTGCAGGAAATTTCTTCATGAGATGTACAAATAATTTCATTTGTAATGAGATTAGTGTTATTGTTCCGTTCTCGACATGCTTGCTGACTGATTGTAGGCATACGGATTGTTTGCAATTCATGAGGATCAGTTAATCTCCTGTTAAAAAACAATATTATATTTATTTATACCTACTGACAAATTCAATTTCATGAGCAGTACATGCGCCAAATCTTTTATTTTTGTTCTTACTAACCCACTGATGGTTCCGCTACGAAACTTATGGAGTAAGAAGCTATAAAAGTGTTTTATACACCCTGCAAGTTTCATTGAGGAACTATAAGTAGTTAACAAGAAAAAAATCGTAATTTAATATACATTATCAGTATTGACTCACCGTCCGGCTCTTCTTGAGCTGATCCAATCTGTCCAATCACGACTAAAACAACCAAAATAGTTTGATTATACGTGTCCCACTAGGATAAGACAAGGAAATTAACCATTTTCTGAATTTTAGTAAGCACTTAGCTTAATTTTGGCCTTTTTAAACAAAATTCGAAATAGATTAAATGATTCAAATATATTTTTTTGCTCACCGGTTGTTTTGATAGGTAACACCATAGCCACTGACAGTGACAATTGAATTGGCTGGTAATTGTCCAGTATTTGAATGAAAAAGTGGTATTGGTCGATTAATATCCTCTCCAAAGGTGATAAGTGGATTAATTGAAAGCAAGGCAATGTCATGTGCAAATGAATGAGGATTATACAGAGGATGTCTTAGTATTCCTTTAACAAGATGTCTTGTTCCACCGATTCTTTTTGATACAGTACCAGATACAACTGTGTACTCGGCATGTTCGGTCAAACAGTTAATAGTAGTTAGGATAATTTCAGCCGCTAATATACTGCCAGCACAAGCATGAATTCCATTTTTTTTAATATTGACCACGTAAAAAGCATCTCGAAGCTGTACTTGGGTGTCTGCATTCGGCCTTCTATCAATTACTCGTCTTTTACGCAAGAGAAGATCTGATGACTCTGCTAGAATTATAATTGCGAATTAAACAAATATAGCTTTTTTTTGTCAGTATATAATTATTACGAATATTATACTTACCAGTGCGATTAGATGATGAGAAGGCAAACCCTTGAGATAACGTCACCCAAAGAATTAAAAACCACAAAAAATTGTTTTTTTCCATTTTTTCCCAAAAAAATCTGGACTCCTGAGATGACGTAGGAATTTTCGCTTGAAACTGTTATCACAAAAGATAAGTTTGGCAAAAAGAAATTGTGATATCTTCTTTTATAATCAAACTTTGTTTGTGTGGAATTGAATTTTAAAATTATATATGTAGAGTTATAATCTTTACTATTGATATATTGATACTAAAAGCGACTTTTACGATAAGAGGAAATTGAGTTTTATTACTGACATAATGAAATATAAAATGTTTCCAACAATATTCTAATAAATAATGCAGGTAATTCTTAGAGCAGTACGATTTTTCAGCAGTATATTTTTCCATGACACTTTCTTTTATCTTGAATTTGTTTACCGATTCCGATAGAAGTATGTTGACGTTAACGTACGCAATTCTGATTAATAAGAAAGGAATATAATTTCAATTTGAAGAAGAAAATGAAATTATGATTTTAAATATTAAGGGGCATATAGTAAATCTAGTCAAACTACTTATTTACTTATTTCATCGTGATTTAATCAAGAAAAAAATATTGATCTTGTCTCAATAGTAGTGATGATGGAAAAACTGTCGAGACAACGAACAAGATCATGAAAATCTCGTAGAATAATTGTTTCTTTAATTCATATGTAATGCAAAAACTATCATGAATTTAAAAACTGTCTTTGATAAATAATGATAATCCAAAATGTAATATTGTCTGGAAAACAATAGATGAAATAATGGAAAGATCTAATTCTACAGGAAGCTTATAGTTGCAGCTTCAACAAGATTATGGTTAGTATTTAAATTACTAATAAATATTTAATTTTTAAATATTTTATTCACTTTTCTTGACAGTTTCAAGGGGTTTATTTCGATACACATTTTTTTAGTGTCCTTGCTATGGACTATATCGCGGAATATTATCCGGAGACATGTGTAACGAGATCCAAGTTCTGTGTTCAGGCAAAGCCACGCTCACAAACAGATCAGATCCTCTATGAAATCCGTTCAAGACCAGAATACCAACCAGATGACCATTGTAAACTAGAGGGTTGCCATTTTCAGCAGGACTACAAGATTTTTGTGGATGAGATGTACAAATAATTTCATTTGTAATGAAAGGATTCTGATTGTACTGATTTTGACAGGCTCGCAGAGCGATTGTAGGCACCTGGATTTGTCGCAATTCGTGAGGATTAGTTAATCTCCTGTTAATAAATAATAATATATTTATTAATAATGACTAATTAAATTTCACAAGCAGTACATGAACTTGATATTTCCTATTTTTTCCTATCAACCACTGGTGGTCCCACTATGAATCTTATGAAGCAATAAGCTACAAATTTGTCTATATGTTTCAATGTGGAACCAACAGTAGTTAAAAATTAAAAAAATCGTAATTAATTACATATTATTATTTTGACTTACCGTACTTGTCTGTTTGAGTTAATCCAATTCATAAAAACACTAAAACAACCAAAAGAAATTGGTTATGCATGGTCCATTAGAACAAGGTGAGAAAATATAATGTTTTTTTGAAATTTAGCAGCAACTTTAACATAATTTGGGCCTTTTTAAACAAACAATGTAGACTGAATGGCATGATTCAGTCTTTTTATCACTCACCCGCAGCTTTCAAAGGTAAGTCCATAGCCACTGACAGTGACACGAGTATTGGCTGGTAATGTTCCAGTATTTGATTGAAAAATTGGTATTGGTCGATTGGTGTTCTCTCCAAAGGTGATAGGTGGATTAATTGAAAGCAAGGCAATATCATGGGAAAACAAATGAGGATTATAACGGGGATGCCTTAGTATTCCAGTGACAATGTGTCTTGTTCCACCTTCTCTTCTTGAAATAGTACCAGATAAAACGGTGTACCTGGTACGTTCGGTAATACAGTAAACAGTAGTTAGGATAATTTGAGCCGATAATATAGTGCCAGCACAAGCATGAATTCCATTTTTTTGAACATTGACCACGTAAAAAACATCACGAAGCTGTACTCGGGTGTTTGCAAACAGCGATCTATCGATTACTCGTCTTTTACGCAAGAGAAGATCTGATGAATCCGCTAGAAATTTAATACCAAATTAGATAAATATGACATTGTCTTTTTTATCCGTGTATGTTTGTTAGGAATATTTTACTTACCAGTGCGATTATCTGATGGAGAGGCAAATCCTTGCAATAACGTCACCCAAAGCATTAAAAACCTCAAATAATTGTTTCTTTCCATTTCTCACAAAAAAATCCTGAAATAATTTGATAATCAAACTTATATTTGTATGGATATAAATTTTACAATTGTATATGCAGATTGTATGGAACTAAATTTTAGAATTGGTATATGCAGATATCTAGTCTTTACCATTGAAACATTCATACTAAAAGTGAGTTTTCAAATGAAATGAAATTGAGTTTTACTACTGTCTGTAGAGTAACATTGTTTAAGTAAACACGTTTTAATCTCATACGAAATATTTTCGACAACTTCGTAATAAAAATGCATGTTATTCTTAGAACATTACGATTTTTGAGCAACATATTTATCCATGACACATTCTTTTACCTTGAATTTATTTACCGTTTCCAATAGAAATGTGTTGAAATTAAGCTATGATAATTGTTCTGCTTTCTATTAAAGAAGAAATATTATTTCAATTTGAAAAGACATCCAAAATTATGATTTAAGTTTCAACAAGATTTTGATTAATATTTAAATTACTACAAAATATTTACTTTTTCAATATTTTATTTACTTCTCTTGACAATTTCAAGATGTTCATTTCGACACGCTTTTTTTTTACTATCCGTTGAATTAATCTTCATCGCAAGGGTGAACCCGGGAGCAATCCTGTGGATTCCTATGAGAATGATGTCGTAAATTTGCTGGTTCCGCAAAATATTGCGGAATGTTTTCAGGAGACATGTGTGTCAAGATCCAATTTCTGTTTTCAGACCTAGCCACGCTGATAAACAGATCAGTTTCTCTTTCAAATCCATCCCTGACCAGAATACCAACCAGCTGATCATTGTAAACTAGAGGGTTGCCCTTTTCACCAGGGCTGCAAGATTTTAGTGGATGAGATGTGCAAATAATTTCATTTGTAATGATAGGATTGTGATTGTTCTCTTCTAGACATTCTTGCCGGCTAAGTGTAGGCACACGGATTTTTCGCAATTCTTGACCATCATTTAATCTCCTGTTAAGAAATAATAATATTATATTTGTTAATAATTACAACCTGTACATGTATTTGATCTTTTATTTATGTTTTTCTCTAACCACTGGTGGTCCCGCTATGAAACTTATGGAGCAAGAAGCTTTAACTGTGTTTTATACATTCTGTAAGTTTCATTGTGGAACCATCAGTAGTTTAAGTGAAAGAAATCATTCGTAATGTAATATATATGATGACTCACTGTTGTTCTCTTCCTGAACTGACGCAACCTCTACCACCACTGAAACAATAAAAGTAGTTTCGATAAACATGTTACATTAGGATAAGGCAAGAAAAAATACCTATTCTTTAAATTTCAGTCCGTTAAGTTAGGTCCTTTTAAACAAAAAATTCGCATTAAATGAAATGATTCAAATATTTTGTTAATGCTCACCGGCGGTTTGGATTAGGATTTCCAAAGCCACTGACAGTGACAATAGTATTGGCAGGTAATTGTCCAGTATTTGATTCAAAAATTGGTATTGGTCGGTTCATATTCCGGCCAAAGGTAATAGATGGATAAATTGAAAGCAAGGCAAGGTCATTTGCAATTGAAAGAGGATAATGCCTGGGATGGCTTAGTATTCCAGTAACACGGTGACTTGTTCCACGGCCTCTAATTGCGGAAACAGTACCAGATACAACGGTGTAAGTGGCATATTCTTCAATACATGTCACAGTTGTTAGGATAATTTGAGCCGCTAATATAGTGCCAGCACAAGCATGAACATCATTTTTTTTAATATTAACCACATAAAAAGTATCTTGAAGATCTGCTCGTGTGTCTGCGTTCGGCGTTCTATCAATTACTCGTTTCTTACGTACGAGATGATCTAATGAATCAGCTAGAAATATACAATTGAAAACAAACAAATATGGCATTATCTTTTATGTTGGCGTATATTTATTATGAATATTTTGCGTACCAGTGCGATCATCTGATGAAAAGGCAAATCCTTGAGATAACGTCACCAAAAGAACTAAAAACCTCAAAAAGTAGTTTCTCTCCATTTCTCACTAAAAATCCTGACTCCTCAGATTACTTTAGACAATTGCCACACAAAGTATAAGTGTGGTGACAAAAAATTGAGATATCTTCTTTTATAGATATATATTTGTTTGTAGAAAATTTAATTTTAAAATTATATATGTAGATGTATAAACTTTATCATTGGTAGATTGATACTAAAGGCGACTATTAAAATAAAATGAACTAACAATAAGTTAAGTGAATGAAGTTTTATTACTTTCAATTAACATTTGTTATATAACTCGTTTTTAATCTCTTAGGAAATATTTTAGACAACATTGTAATAAAAAAGGCGGTAATTTTTAGAGTGTCACTATTTTTCAGCATTATATTTTTCTATAACACATACCAGGGGTAGATCCAGATAATAATTTTGGTGGGGGGTCGGAATTTCAAAGTTAAAAGAAACCTTTCACAATTAATGAAACACGTTCTGAATTTTTATGTCTATTTATAAGTTTTTATAAGTCAGAGTATTTTATTAAAATTAAAATACTCTAGCGTCCAACATATTAATTTAAAGAATCTTCGAATACCACAAGAAATTCTGCATGTTTGAGCACTGAACAATCATATACCTTCTTTTATGTTCAAACATTATCTAAAGACATAAATTTCGACCTTGAATGTGCACAAAAATGACGTTATAAAAAATGTTATTAAAATAGGTGAAGCCAAGTAAAATAATCTAATGACTAACTTTTATCTCTTGCGAAACATTTTGAACTGATAGTTATTACAGGTACGTTTCCTACTTACTCGGTATAATGTAAACAATTCAAGAAATTACATAAGAATCTAAAGTCTACAATTTGTTTTATTTGTTTCTCGAAATCAAATCGTAGCGAACAAATAAAGGAAATAATGTAAACCTCTAATTCTACAGGAAGCTTATAATTATTTATTTTTCAAACACAACCTGATTAATGTTTAATTTTTTACTAAAAATTTATTTATTTAATATATTATTTACTTTTCTTTACAGAATTAAGAGGTTTATTTTGATACACTTTTTTTTGATATGCGTCCTATTTATCATCATTGCAAGGATGAACTCGGGAGCAATCCTGAGGACGTCTATGATTATGTGGCGGTGGGCTGGCTGGCGGTGGAATATATGGCGGAATGTGTTCCGGAGACATGTGTGTCAAGATCCAATTTCTGTGTTCAGGCAACGCCACGCTCACAAACATATCCGAATCTCTACGATATCCGTCCCAGGCCAGAATACCAACCAGATGACCATTATAAACTAGAGGGTTGCCATTTTCACCAGTACTGCAAGATTTCTCTTCATGAAATGTGCAAATAATTTCATTTGTAACGAATTCACGGTTCCTGCTCCGGTCTCGACAGTGTTGCAGGCTGATTGTTGGCAAATGGATTGTTCGCAATTCTTTAGGATCAATTATCCTCCTATTAAAAAATAATAATATTATATTAATTAATAATCACCAATTAAATGTCACAACCAGTACATGCAACTGATATATACATTTTTTTCTCTAACCACTGGTGGTCCCGCTATGAAACTTATGGAGCAAGAAGCTTTAACTGTGTTTTATACATTCTGTAAGTTTCATTGTGGAACCACCAGTAGTTAAAGGAAAAAAAAATTTTATTATAATTTAATTCTATCTGTTGACTCACGGTCCTCTTCTTGAGCTGATACATCCTACACCACCCCTAAAACAACCAAAATTGATTGGTTATACATGTTCCATTAAGATAAGGCAAGAAAAAAAACATGTTTTGAATTATACTATGTATTATAGCTTAATTTGGGGGTTTTTAAACAAAAAATTTGCAATAAATTGAATGATTCAAATATATTTTTTAGTGCTTACCGGTGGTTTTGTACGGTAAATCCATAGCCACTGACAGTGACAATAGTATTGGCTGGTAATTGTCCAGTATTTGATTGCAAAATTGGTATTGGTCGATTTTTATTCTCTCCAAAGGTGATGGGTGGATTAATTGAAAGCAAGGCAATTTCATGCGAAAATAAAGGAAGAAAATGCTGGGGATGCCTTAGTATTCCAGTAACAAGGTGTCTTGTTCCACCTCTTATTGTTGATAAAGTACCAGATACAACGGTGTACCTGGCATGATCTTCAGTACAAGTTATAGTACTAAGGATAATTTGAGCCGCTAATATAGTGCCAGCACAAGTATGAAATCCATTTTTTTGAACACTGACCACATAAGAAGTGTCTCGAAGTCGTACTTGAGTGTTTGCATTCGGTGTTCTATCAACTACTCGTCTTTTACGCACCAGAAGATCTGATAAATCCACTAGAAATGTCGTAGGAGGCACGAAATTTGAAGATGTTTTTAGAACATCCTAAAGATATTTTTAGGAGATAATGTTTAAGAGACGTTGTTAGAATGTCCAAGAAAATGTTCAAAACCAGGTCAAGAAACGTCCAAAAAAGCGTCCAATGGTCCAATGATCCAAATACGTCCTTAAAGCGTCTTTGGAACATTGTATACTTTTAGAACGTTATTTGTCCTTACTTAGGACATTTTTAGAACGAGCTAAAAACGAATTAGGACATTCACTCTCACAGGTATAATTGCAAATTAAACAAATGTGGCATAGTCTTTTATGATCGTGTATATTTATTAAGAATATTTTCCTTACCGGTGCGATTTTCTGATGAAAAGGCAAATCCTTGACATAACGTCACCAAAAGAATTAAAAACCTTCGGAAATTTATTTTTTTCATTTCTCACAAAGAATCTGGACTACACATATAACGTAAGAATTCTTGTCTGATTCAATTGTCACACAAAATATAAGCTTACCGACAAGAAATTGAGATGTCCTCATTTATAATTAAACTTTGTTTGGTATATAAATAAATTTTAGAATTGTATATGCGGAAATATAGTCTTTATTAGCATTGGTACATTGACACTAAAAGAAATGATCAAGATAACATGAACTTGAGTTTTCTTACTTGGGTTAGAATAACATTATTTAAGAAACACGCTTTAATCTCTTACGAAATGATTTAGATCACATTTTCTAATATAAAAAGGCACGAAATTCTTAGCGCAGTACCATTTTTCAGCATTATATTTTTCCATGATACATACATTTACTTTGAATCTGTTTACATGATTCCAATAGAAATCGGATCGAAGAAAATCTTTACTCTCAGATGTTTTTCAGGTCGATAAAACCGAATCTGCAGTCAGTTTGACCCCATCAGGTCAGGATCAAGGTCAAGTGAAGATCAAAGTGAGAAATATCCATTGTATCGGCGTGAACCACGACTTTAAGACTTACAGACATATATGGGTGGTGTTCACATGAGGAATTCACTACTATCATCACTATTTTATTCCATTGTTCATTATAAAATCAATAAAATGTGGAGATTACTTGTAATAGCAAAACTAAAAGATTGATAAAATCACTTATAAGATACTGTCTTTAAATCACACGCCAAATCAATATGATAAAAGTCTGACGTGTATAAGATTTTTTAGTTACTTTTCCCACGAAATCAAATCGTACCGTAACAATAAATAAAATGGTGGAAAACTCTGATTCATCAAGCAAGCTTATAGTTATTTAAGTTTCAGCAAGAATATGATTAGTATTTAATTTACTTCAAGACATTCACTTATTCAACATTTTATTTACTTTTCTTGACAGATTCAAGAGTTTTATAATTCGATACATTTTCTTTAGTGTGCATCATTTTCATCATTGCAGGGATGAACCCTGGAGCATTCTCGCGGATCATTATGACGATGTGGTAGTTGTCTTACTTGTTCTGGCGGTGGAATATATTGCGGAATGTGTTCCGGAGACATGTGTGACAAGATCCAGTTTCTCTTTGCAGGCAAAGCCACGGTCAGATACACATCAGCACTAGATTGAAATCCGTCCCAGACCATAATACCAACCAGATGATCATTGTAAACTAGAGGGTTGCCATGTTCACCAGGACTACAAGATTTCTGTTGATGAAATGTGCAAATATTTACATCTGTAACACGAATATGGTCATTGGTCCGGGCTTGACAGTCTTGCAGGCTGATTGTAGGCAAATGGATAGTTCGCACTTCATAAGGAAGAATTAATCTCCTGTAAGAATTATTAATATTATACTTATTAGTAATCATCAATTGTACTTCGCTGCCTCGTCTTCAAGATTAAACATGTGATTACGCTCTAACTGCTAGTTCTGCTACAGATATTTTAAGTTTAAGCTTAATTGTATCTTTTATTTTTGTTCTTCCTAACCACTGGTGGTCTCGCTATGAAAGCTATAAAAGGGTTTTATAAACTCTGTAAGTTTCATTGTGGGACCATTAGTAGTTCAAGAGAAAAAAATAATAATTCGTAATATAATATATATAATGACTCACCGCTGTCCTGTTCCTGCGCTGATGCAACCTATACCACCACTAAAACAACCAAAGAGGATTGGTGATACATGTTCCATTAGGATAAGGCAAAAGAAAACCATTTTTTAATTTTAGTATGCACATTAGCTTAATTGTCTTTTTAAACAAAAAATTTAAACTAAATTAAATGATACAAATATATTTTTTATTGCTCACCGGCTGTTGTGATAGGTAAATCCAAAGCCACTGACAGTGACAATAGTATTGGCAGGTAATTGTCCAGTATTTGATTGCAAAATTGGTATTGGTCGATTTTTATTCTCTCCAAAGGTGATGGGTGGATTAATTGAAAGCAAGGCAATTTCATGTGCCAAAAAATTAAATTCATGAACGGGATGCCATAGAATTCCAGTAACAAGGTGACTTGTTCCACCTCTTATTGTTGATAAAGTACCTGATATAACGGTGTACCTGGCATGTTCTTGAATACAGGCTACAGTAGTTAGGATAATTTGAGGTGCTAATATAGTGCCAGCACAAACTTCCATTCCATTTTTTTTAATAGTGACTACATAATAAGCATCTCGAAGCCGTACTCGGGTGTTTGCATTCGGGGTTCTATCAATTACTCGTTTCGTACGTACGAGATGATCTAATGAGTCAGCTAGAAATATATTATTGCAAAAGAAATAAATATGTCATTATCTTTTACGTTCTTGTATTTTTATTCTGATGATTTTACTTACCAGTGCGATTATTTGATGAAAAGGCATATCCTTGAGATAACGTAACCCAAAGAATTAAAAACTTGAAAAAATTGTTAATTTCCATTTCTTACTAATACTTTTAACTCATTAGATGAAAGAAATATTACATGATACAATTGCTACACAAAATATATGCTTGACGACCAGAGATTGAGATGAATTCTTTTATAATCAAACTTTGTTTGTATATTACTAAATTTTTAAATTATATATACTCAAATACAGTCATTAACATTATTAAATGGATTCGAAAAGCCGATTTTAAGATAACTTGAGCTGGAGATTCACTGTTTACGGATAATATAATTTAAATAAAACGTTTTAGTTTCTTACGAAATATTTTACACAACATTATAATAAAAAAAGTAATCCTTGAGCAATGACGTTCAGCAACCTTGCCATGCACTTTTAAGGATCGCCATTAAAGTGCGCACTAATGAAAATATGAATAATGCGATATCATTTTCATCTTCACATTTTGTTTTTATCTTAAAAAGTGGCATTTGTCGACTTTCAATATTGGAATAAAGTGGTTCTTTGATTTAAAATGTTTTTTCGAATTATGCATTGTCGATGAATAGTTTCTAGCTGAAAGTTTTAGCCAAAAACGTGAAGTTTATATAAGAGTACCTCTTTTATCTAATAATTAGTACTTTCAATTAAAAGTATTACAAGTATCAACAGTTACAAATAGTCCATTCACCCCACTCTAATTTACCATTACCATTATTTGATAAAGAGACTAAACGTTGAGATAATGTCAAAAAAGTTAAAGTCACAATAAAATTTTTTTTCTTCGTATATAATATAATCAAATATTATCTGCGGACATAAATTTCGACTTAATCTGTACACAAAAGTAACGTTATAAAAATTGTATTCAAATAGTTACAGCAATTTTTTAAATTACTAGATATAATGCAAACAATTCAAGAAATAAGATAACAGTCTGACATCAATAAGAATTTATAATTATTTGTTTCACAGAATCGAATTACTGCGTAAAAACAAATGAAATAATGAAAAGTTCTGATTCTACAGAAAGCTTATAATTATTTAAGCTTCAACGAGAATAAGATTCATATTTAATTTGACATTAAACATTAACTTAACTTTTTATTTACTTGTCTTCACAGATTCAAGATGTTTATTGCAATACATTTTTTTTAGTGTGCGCCATGTTCTTCATCGCAGGGATGAATCCGGGAGCAATCTTGCGGATTATTATGATGATGTGGCGGTGGACTGACTGGCGGTGGAATATATTGCGGAATGTTTTGTGGTGACATGTTTGCCATGATCCAATTTCTGTGTTCAGGCAAAGCCACGCTCACAAATAGATCACAATCTCTATAAAATCCGTCAACGACCAGAATACCAACTAGAAAACCATTGTAAACTAGGGGGTTGCCAAGTTCACTAGAACTGCAAAATTTACGTTCATGAAATGTACAAATAATTCCATTTGTAATGTGAGGATTGTTGTTTCTCCTGTGTCGACATTCGTGCCGGCTAATTATAGGCAAACGGATTTGTTGCAGTTCATGAGGATCAATTAATCTCCTGTTAAGAAATATTAATATTATATTTATTAAAAATTACTAATTAAACTTCAAAAAATGTACATTAGTACATTAGATCCTTTATTTTGTTTCTTGATAACCACTGGTGGTCCCGCTATGAAACTTATGGAGTAAGATGCTATAAATTTGTTTTACACACCCGGTAAGTTTCATTGTGGAACCATTAGTAGTTAAAGAGAAAAAAAATGATGCGTAATATAATATATATGATTACTCACGGTTGTCCTGGACCAATGCAACCTAAACCACCACTAAAACAACCAAAATAGATTCGTTATACATGTTCCACTAAGTAAGATAAGAAAAAATAACTATTCTTTGAATTTTAGTAAGCACTTTAGCTTAATTTGGGTCTTTTTAATCCCAAAGATTTGCACTAAATTAAATCATTCAAATATTTTTTTTAATGCTTACCGCCTGTTTTGAACGATAGGTCCATAGCCACTGACAGTGACAATAGTATTGGCTGGTAATTGTCCAGAATTTGATTGGAAAATTGCAATTGGTCGATTGATATTCTCACCAAAGGTGATGGGTGGATTAATTGAAAGCATGGCAATATCATGCATAATTAAAGGAAATCCATAATGGGGATGCCTTAGTATTCCAGTAACAAGGTGACTTATTCCACCGCCTATTGTTGATAAAGTACCAGACACAACTGTGTACCTGGCATGATCTTCAATGCAGGTTACAGTTGTTAGGATAATTCGAGCCGCTAATATACTGCCAGCACAAGCATGATGTCCGTTTCTTTGAATATTGACGACATAATAAGTATCTCGAAGCCGTGTTTGGGTGTTTGCATTCGGCATTCTATCAACTACTTGTCTTTTACGCACAAAATGATCTGATGAATCCTCTAGAAATATAATTGCGAATTAAACAATTGTGCCATAGCTTTTTATGTATGTTCGTGTATATTTATTATGATGATTTTACTCACCAGTGCGATTATTTAATGAAAAAGAAAATCCTTGACATAACATCACCCAAAGAATGAAAAACCTCAAAAAATTTTTCTCTTCCATTTTGCACAAAAAATCTAAACTCCTGTGATGACGAAAGAATGTTTAGCTGATTCAATTGTTAGACGCAAGATAAGTTTGACGACAAGAAATTTAAATGTCTTATTTTGTAACCAAACTTTGTTTGTACAGTATTCCATTTCAGAATTATATATCCAGAGGTATAATCTTTAGTATTGGTACTTTGACACTAAAAGCGACATTCAAAATAACATGAATTTGAGATATATTACTTGCTTTTAAGTAACATTATTTAAGTGACACGACTTAATCTCTTACGCAATGTTTTAGACAATATTGCAATAAAAAATCTGCCCGCTTTCGCGGGCACATTCTAGTACACACGTCGTGCTTCGCGCTCCGTGTGTCGCGCTTCGCGACGCTTGCGCCCTTCAGGACGCTTGCGAGCGTCGCGACGTTTGCACCTATTTGTTTTTAACTTACTACAAAATGGAATGGAATGCGAACGAAAACTAATTTACTTAAGGTTCTATCGACCTTAAGGAGCACATTCTCATCAGGGCACTCCGCTTCGCGCTCTATATTTCATTTAAACCTCGCGCTTGGCTTTGTTTAACAATATTTTTCATGATTAAAACGAAAACTACTCATCCTGTTGAAAAATGGTTTAAGGGGAACTTGTAGATCTTTTTAAGGCCAATAATTATGTTTCTTATCATTTTCTCTGTATTTCGCGTTATTTGGCTCAAAATTTGAATTTTAGATTTTTTAAGGAAATTCAAAAAGTTATTATGCCTATCCTATAGAGTGTTCAAAAAGAAACATTTTTAATCTTTAGACTTTTTTTCATATCGTGCGTTGTTTGGCTTTTAATTCAAGTTTTTTTTCATTTTTTTGGATTTTCAAAATATTATAAGTCTTTCAATTTTTTTTTATCCAAAAAAGTCATTAAGAAAAATTGTTCGTCTTTTTGAGTACTACGAATATTCGTCATTAGAATTTTTTAATTTAAAAAAAAAGTGGTTTCAAAAATTTTAAAAATGCTCCAACTTTTTAAATTTTTATCAAAAATGGCTGGCCAACGATCTTGACCTTCAATCGGTCAATTCTTTCGAAAGTTATCGTGCTCACAAACTAAAAATCTACAGACACAGGCAGACACACAGATAGACAGACAGACACATTTGTAAAAACATGTTTTTCGGGTTCAGGGCGTCTCAAAACGTGGACATTTTATGAAAACTGGGGGGGGGTCAAATTTTATACAAATTTAATACATTTTCTCTGATGAGAATGTAAAAAAGTGAGTAATCGTTAGAGCTGCACGCTTTTCTGCCATTATATTTTTCCATGACACATGCGTTTATTTTGAAACTGTTCACGTGATTCCAATAAAAATAAGATGATATTAAAGTAGCAAATAATTGTGATTTTTAAAGAAGGATATAATTTTAATTTGAAAAGATAATTAACTCAACTTTATCCTCACAATAATAAATGTTTTTTCATGAAATTACGGTGATGGACAACAACCCCCCAGCCGCTAACATTAACAGTAGCATTAATTGCTAACACGGCTCCACAAAAAAAAAATTAGCTGCATTCCGAGCAAAACCACTATATGTATAAGTTTTAATGTTGCTAAATCCGAATACGGAGACAGTTTAACTTCATCCGGTCAAGACCATGGTCAAGTGAAGGTCAAAATGAGAAACAACCATTGAACCAGTGTGAACCATAACTTCACGTTAACAATTTTCTCATTTTGAACTTTACTTGACCTTAATCCTGAGCTGATGGGGTCGAACTGCAACTGCTGCAAGTATGACTTAGGTTACATATGTAAAACGAAACAATAAAAATGGTTTTTCAGGTACTTTTCCAACTTACTGGGTGAAATGCACATATTTCAAGAAATTAGATAAGAGTCTAACGTCTACAAGATATTTTAATTACTTCTGTTATTATGGAAAGCTCTAATTCTACAGGAAGCTTCGAGTTATTTAAGATTTAACGAGAATATGATTAATACTTAATATACCATTAAACATTTACTTATTTAACAATTTATTTACATGTCTTGACAGATACAAGATGTTTATTGCCATAGACTTTTTTCAGCGTGCGTCATCATTTTCGTGATCGCAGGGATGAACCCGGGAGCACTCTTGCGGATGAAGATGACGATGTGGCGGTGGACTGACTGCCGGTGGAATATATTGCGGAATCTGTTCCGGAGACATGTGTGATAAGATCCAATTTCTGTGTTCAGGGAAACCCACACTCACAAACACATCAGTTCCTCTATTAAATCCGTCCTTGACCAGAATACCAACCAGATGACCATTGTAAACTAAAGGGTTGCCACGTTCACCAGAACTACAATATTTATATTCATGATATGTGCAGATAATTTCATTTCTAATGTCAAACCCGCCATTGTTCCGTTGGCGACAGTCTTCCAGGCTAATTGTAGGCAAATGGATTGTTCGCAGTTCATGAGGATCATTTAATCTCCTGTTAAGAAATAATAATATTATATTAATTAATAATCATCAATTAAATTTCAAAAATAGTACATGCAACTGATATATATATATATATATATATATTTTTTTTTTTTTTTTCGTACTAACCATTGGTGGTCCCGCTATGAAACTTATGAAGTAAGAAGCTATAAAAGTGTTTTATACATCCTGTAAGTTTCATTGTGGAATCATCAGTAGTTAAAGAGAAAAAAATAATTTGTAATGTATATGATGCCTTACTGTTCTGTTCTCAAGATGAAGCAACCCATACCACCACTAAAAAAAATTTGAATTTGAATTTTAGTATGGACTTTAGCTTAATTTGGTCCTTCTTAAACAGAAAATGTGGACTAAATTAAATGATTCAAACATTCTTTTTATTACTCACCGATGGTGTAAAATGGTAGCACCATAGCCACTGACAGTGACAATAGTGTTGGCTGGTAAGTGTCCAGTATTTGTATGAAGAAGTGGTATTGGTCCATTTTTATCCTCTCCAAAGTTGATAGGTGGATTAATTGAAAGCAAGGCAATCTCATGCGCAAGTATAGGAAAGGCATGCATGGGATGCTTTAGTATTCCTGTAACTAAGTGACTGGTTCCACCTTTTCTTGTTGATACAGTACCAGATAAAACGGTGTATCTGGAATGGACGCTAACACAAGAAACTGCAGTTATGATAATTTGAGGTGCTAATATAGTGCCAGCACAAATAGGAATTCCATTTTCTTGAATGTTGACCACGTAAAAAGCATCTTGAAGCCGTACTCGGGTGTCTGCATTCGGGGTTCTATCAATTACTCGTTTTTTACGTACGAGATGATCTAATGAATCCGCTAGAAATGTCCAAGAACGGACGAAATTTAAAATGTTTTTAGAACATCCTAAAGATGTTTTTAGGATGTAAAGAATAGAAATAGACAGACATTCTTTGAACATACAAATAAATGTCCTAAGTTAAGTCAAGAAACGTTCGATGTTCCAAATACGCTTTAAAAACGTCTTTGGAACATTGTATGTTTTGAAATTGTTATTTGACCAGAGTTGGGAAGTTTTAAGATGACCTAAAAACTCTTAGAACATTCATGTCTACCGGAATAGTTGCAAATTTAACAAATATGTCATAGTCCTTTGTGTTGTTGTATATTTATTAAGAATATTTTCCTTACCGGTGCGATTATCTGATGAAAAGGCAAAACTTTGAGATAAGGTCAACCAAAGGATTAAAAAACTCAAAAAATTGTTTTTTTCCATGTCTCTCAAAGAATATGTATTCAATTGTCACAAAAAGTATCAGCTTAGCAACAAGAAATTAAATTCCCTCTTTTATAATCTAACTTTATTTGTATAGTACTACATTTTAGAATTATGTATACAAAGCCATACTTAAGCTTTAGAATTGATACATTGATAATAAAAGTGACTTTGAAGATAACATAAACTAAAATTTTATTACCTACTTTTAAATAAAATTATTTAAGAAATATGGTTTAATCTTTCTGGAAATGTGTTAGACAATATTCTCATAAAAAATCAGGTAATTCTTAGAGCAGTACTATTTTACAGCATTATATTTTGGTGTGACTTACGTTTATTTTAAATCTGTTTACACGATTCCCATTGAAATAAGGAACTTAAAATACGCAAATAATTATTTTTTCCAAAAAAGTATATAATTTCAATTTGCAAAGGTAAAAGAAATTATTATTTTAAATATTAAGGGCATGTGGTAATTAACATAAAAGCAAATTTAATTTATCCAAATTCATGTTCCCAATAATAAGTTTTTCTCCCGGAACTGGGTAATTTAATTATTTTTAATTCACTTATAATCGAAATCCTCTATCATGAATTTCAGAATTGTCTTTAAGAAGTTTCAGGTAATAATGATTTAAATGTAACAAATGGTCACAAAAATGTACACAATAATCATTCTAAATCAGATTATAGTTTTAATAAACAAAAGGCTACAGATGCATTATCATACAGCCAGACATATTCATTAAAACCTGTCTTTCGGGTTCTGATCCTCGGAAAATTGCAAGACGTGGATATTAGACAAAAACCGGGGTTATTTTAACATACAATTTTATTATGCGCCGTTTTCATCATCACTGCAGGGATGAACCCGGGAGCACTCTTGCGGATGAAGATGACGATGTGGCGGTGGACTGACTGGCGGTGGAATATATCGCGGAATGTGTTCCGGAGACATGTGTGACAAGATCCAATTTCTGTGTAGAGGCAAAGCCACACTCACAAACACATCAGCTTCTCTACCAAATCCGTCCGAGATCAGCATACCAGCTAGATGACCATTGTAAACTAGAGGATTGCCATGTTCACTAGGACTGCAATATTTCTGTTCATGAAACGTACAAATAATTTCATTTGTAATAAGAGGATATTCATCGTTCCGTTCTCGACAGGCTTGCATGCTAATTGTAGGCAAACGGATTGATCGCAATTCATGAGGATCAGCTAACATTCTGTTAGGAAATAATAATATTATATTTATTAATAATCACCAATTAAATTTCAAAACCAATACATGTACCTGATATTTATTTTTACATTCTCATTAGAGAGAATGTATTAGATTTGTGTAAAATTTGACCCTCTCAGTTTTCATCAAATGTCTACGTTTTGGGACCCCCTGAACCCGAAAAATATGTTTTTACGAATGTGTCTGTCTGTCTGTCTGTTTGTCTGTAGATTTTAGTTTGTTAGCACGATAACTTTCGAAAGAATTGACCGATTGGATTGTCCTTTGGTATACTCTTTTAGTGTCCTAAAATGAAGGTCAAGATCGTTGGCCAGCCATTTTTGATAAAAATTTAAAAAGTTGCAGCATTTTGAAAATTTTTGAAACCAGCTTTTTTTTAATTTAAAAATTCTAATGGCGGATGTTCGTAGTACTCAAAAAGACGAACAATTTTTCTTAATGACTTTTTTGGATAAAAAAAAATTGAGACTTATAATATTTTGAAAATCCAAAAAAATGAAATAAAACTTGAATTAGATGCCAAACAACGCACGATATGAAAAAATGTCTAAAGATGAAAAATGTTTCTTTTTGAACACTCTATAGAATAGGTATAATAACTTTTTGAATTTCCTTAAAAAATCTAAAATTTAAATTTTGAGCCAAATAACGCGAGATACAGAGAAAATGATAAGAAACATAATTATTGGCTTTAAAAAGATCTACAAGTTCCCCTTAAACTATTTTTCAACAGGATGATGAGAATGTGCTCCTTAAGGTCGATAGAACCTTAAGTAAATTAGTTTTCGTTCGCATTCCATTTCATTTTATAGTAATTTAAATTAAAAAATAGGTGCCAGCGCGCAACACGGAGCGCGAAGCGCGACGTATGTATGAGAACGTGCCCGCGTAAGCAGATTTTTTTTTTTTATTAACCACTACCGGTCCGACTATGAAACTTAAGGAGCAGGAAGTTATAAATTTGTTTTATACATCTTGTAAGTTTGATTTTCGTACCATCATTAGTTAAAAAGAAACGAAAATAAATTATAATTTAATATAAATAATGACTCACGGTTCTCTTCTTGGACTGAAGCATCCTATAGCACCACTAAAACAATTAAAAGAAATGGGTTATATATGTTCCATTAGGAGAAAACAAGAAAAAATAACCATTTTTAACATTTTTGTATGGACTTTAGCTTAATTTGGGACATTTTAAACAAAAAATTTGCACTGAATGAAATGATTTTGATATATTTTTATTACTCACCGGCGGTTTTGTAAAGTATATCCGTAACCACTGACAATGACAATAGTATTGGCTGGTAATTGTCCAGTATTTGATTGTAAAATTGGTATTGGTCGGTTGATATTGGCACCAAAAGTGATAGGTGGATTAATTGAAAGTAAGGCAATATCATGCGCAAATAAATGAGAGTTACTCAGGGGATGGCTTAGTATTCCAGTAACAAGATGACTTGTTCCACCACTTCTTTTTGATAAAGTACCAGATAAAACAGTGTACCTGTTACGTCCTTCAACACAGGTTTTAGTAGTTAGGATAATTTGAGCCGCCAATATACTGCCAGCACAAGCAAAAATTTCATTTTTTTTAATATGAACAACGTAAAAAGCATCTCGAAGCCTTACTCGGGTGTTTGCATTCGGGGTTCTATCAATTACTCGTTTTTTACGTACGAGAAGATCTAATGAATCCGCTAGAAATATATAATTGCAAAATACAAAAAATATGTCATTATCTTTTATGATTACGTATATTTATAATGAATATTTTGCGTACCAGTGCGATCATCTGATGAAAAGGCCAATCCTTGAGATAACGTCACCCAAAGTATTAAAAACCACAAAAAATAGTTTTTCTGCATTTTTCACGGAGAATGTGAACTCTAGCAATGACGTAAAAATTTTTGTCTAATACGATTGTAACACAGAAGATAAGTTTGGCGACAAGAAATTTACGCGTCTTCTTTTATAATCAAAATTTTCTTTGTTTAAAATAGAAATAGAATTTTATGTGTAGACATATAGAGTTAGACAAGAGTACATTGATAGTAACCTTGAGTTTTATTACTTCCGGTTAATATTATTTGAGTAACACGTTTTAATCTCTTACGAAATGTTTTAGACAACATTATAATGAAGAACTCAAGTAATCCTGAGAGCAGCACAATTTTTCACCATTATATTTTTCCATGACACATATGTTTGTTTTGAATCTATTTATAGGATTCCAATAGAAATAAGAAACACGGAGAAAAATGGAAGTCAGCGGTTTAATAACATTTACACAAATTCTGTAAACAAAACTTTTATTATAAGACAGAGTCCAAAAATACGGTAATCATTCCTAAACAGATCAGTAATGATTGTACTCTGTCTTATTATACGAGTTTTGTTTACAGAATTTGTGTAAATGTTACTTAACCGCTGACTTCCATTTTTCCCCGTGAATTATGATTTTCTATATTAGGGGCATTTGATAAATACCATTAGAGCAAATTTGGTTTACCCTACTTTACTCTTGCAATAATAAATGGTTTTTCATGAAACTTCGGTGATGGACTGCAGCCCCCTAACTTATAATAGTAACAACAGCATCATTTGGTAACATATAGTCACAAAAAAAATGTCTGCATCCCGAGCTAAGCCACCATATGTATAAGTTTCAAGGTAGCTGAATCCGAATTTGGGAATAGTTTGACCCCAACAGGTCAGTATCAAGGTCAATTGAAGGTCTCAATGAAGAAAACCACTGGATCGGAGAAAACCTTTACTCTCAGATGTTTTTTAATACAAATAACTCAAGAAATAAGATTAGCTTGTAATTGTTTCAGTTTCAACGAGAATATAATTAATATTTAATTAATTAGACACACTTTATTTTACTACACATCATTTTTTTAGTTTTCATAATCACTGCAGGGATGAACTCGAGAGCAATCCTGTGGATTGGTATGATGATGTTGCGTTGGTCGGGGTGGCGGTGGAACGTATCGCGGAATGTGTTCCGGTGACATATGTGACAAGATCCAATTTCTGCGTTCAGGCCAAGCAACACTTAGATAAAGATCAAATGGTCTACCAAATCCGTCCCAGATCTCAATACCAACTAGATGATCATTGAAAACCAAAGGATTGCCATGTTCACCAGGACTACAAGATATCAATTCCTGATGTGTACAAATAATTTCATTTGTCATGTAAGGAGCGTCATGGACCTGATTTCGACAGTCTTGCAGCCTGACTGTCGGCAAATGGATTGTTCGCAGTTCATTAGGTTCAACTATTCTTCTGCTAAGAAATAATAATATTATATTCATTACTAATCACCAATTAAATTTGACAACCAGTATATGTACATGATCTTTTATTTTTTTTTCATACTAACCACTGGTGGTGCCGCTATGAAACTTATGGAGCCAGATACTACATATATGTTCTTTATACATCAAGTAAGCTTTATTTTGGAACCATCAGTAGTTAAAGAGAAAAAAAAATTGCAATTTAATATGTATGATGACTCACTGCGGTGGTGCTCTTCCAATGCCAACGCAACCTATACCATTACTAAAACAACCAAAAATGATTGGTTATACATGTTCCATTAGGATAAGACAAGACAGAATATAACAATTTTTTAAATTTTATAGTTTTCACTAAATGAAATCATTTAAATATTGGTTTTATCGCTCACCGGTGGTTTGGATTATTATAGGTAATTCCATAGCCACTGACAGTGACAAGAGTATTTGATGGTAATTGCCCACTATTTGAGTGAAAAATTGATATTGGTCGATTTTTATTCGGTCCAAAGGTGATAGGTGGATTAATTGAAAGCAAGGCAATATCATGGTCAAATATTTCAGGATTATGCGGTGGATGTCTTAGTATTCCAGTAACACGGTGACTTGTTCCACCTCTTATTGATGATAAAGTACCAGATACAACGGTGTACGTGGCATGTTCTTGAACACATTGAAGAGTAGTTAGGATAATTTGAGCCGCTAATATAATGCCAGGACATATATGATTGCCATTTCGTTGAATATTAACGACATAATAAGTATCTCGAAGTCGTGTTTGAGTGTTTGAATTCGGCGTTCTATCAATTACTCGTCTTTTACGCAGGAGCTGATGTGATGAATCTGCTAGAAATATCCAAACAGTCAGGAAAGAAAACACGTTTTTAGAACATCCTAAAGACATTTTTCGGACGTAAAGATTAACATCTTTGAAAAATTTTCTGTTTTTAGAACTTTTCTATTGTATTATGTACTAAACGTTAGTGGACCTGACTTAGAACGATTTTAGGATGACCTATAAAAGCATTTTAGACATATTCGAACTCACCGGTATAGTTGCAAATTAAATAAATAAATCATAGTCTTTTTTTCATCTATATTTATTTAAAATATTTTACTTACCAGTGCGATTATCCGATGAAAAGGCAAATCCTTGAGATAACGTCACCCAAAGAATTAAACACCGCAGAACATTGTTTTTTTCCATTTCTCACAAAGAATCTGGATTCCTCAGATGACGTAAGAATTTTTTCGTCATACAATAATCGTCACACAAAAGATAAGATTAGCCCCAAGAAATTGAGATTTCTTCCTTTATAATCAAGCTTTGTTTGAATAGAAATAAATTTTAGAATTGTATATGGAGAGAGATATAATCTTTATTATTGGGACGTTGACCACGTCATTAAAATATCATGAACATGAGTTTTATTACTTACTTTTAAATAACATTATTTCAGAAACAAGTTTTACTCTCTTACGAAATCTTCAAGATAATATTCTAATTAAAAAAGTTGGTAATTTTTGGAGCAGCGTATTAGTTTATCAGCATTATATTTTTCCATGACACATGTTTATTGTGAATCTGTTTACACGATTCCGATAGAAATAAGTTGACATTAAAGTACGTAAGTAATTATTTTTTCTAAAGAAGCATATATATTTTAAAAGCATTTTTTAGTTTACCCAACTTTAAACTATCAATAATAAGTGTATTCTCTTGAAATTAGGTTATTTAAATTTTCTTTTAATTCACAAATAATCCAGAAGCCCAATCATGAATGTCAAAAGTGTCTTTTAGGTAAGTTTAGTTATTCAAAATGTAACCACTTGTCAGGTAAATGTCCACAGTAAAAATTCTGATTCAGATTATCAATACATATGTATAAATTATTCATCACTGCATGAATGAATCCGGGAGCAATCCTGTGGATTGATATGACGATGTGGCGGTGGATTGACTGCCGGTGGAATATATCGCGGAATGTGTTCCGGAGACATGTGTGACAAGATCCAATTTCTGTTTCCAGGCGAAGCCACACTCACAAATATATCAGAATTTCCTAAAAATCCATCCGAGACCAGAATACCAACCAGATGACCATCGTAAACTAGAGGGTTGCCACGTTCACGATAACTGCACGATTTAGCTACATGAAATGTGCAAATAATGTCATCTGTATCGTGATGTGCCTCATTGATCTGGTCACGACATTCTTGCAGGCTGAGTGTAGGCAAACGGATTGATCTCAATTCATTAGGATCAATTAATCTTCTGTTAAGAAATATTAATATTGTATTTATTAATAATCACCATTTAAATTCCATAACCAGTACATCTACTTGATCTTTTATTTTGTTTCTTACTAACCACTGGTGGTCCCGCTATGAAACTTATGGAGTAAGAAATTATAAAAGTGTTTTATACACCCTGTAAGTTTCATTGTGGGACCACCAGTAGTTCAAGAGAAAAAAATAATAATTCGTAATATAATATATTAATATATATTATAACTCACCGCTGTCTTCTTCCTGAGCCGATGCAACCTATACCCCTATTAAAACAATCAAAGGTGATTGGTTATACTGTATACATGCTCCATTAGGATAAGGCAAAAGAAAGCAACCATTTTTAAATTTTAGTATGCACATTAGCCTAATTGTCTTTTTAAACAAAAAATTTGAAATAAATTAAATGACTCAAATATTTTTTCGATATCTTACCGTCGGGTTTGAAAGGTAAGTCCATACCCACTGACAGTGACAAGAGTATTGGCTGGTAATTGTCCAGTATTTGCATTAAAGAGTGGTATTGGACGATTTTTATTCTCTCTAAACATGACAGGTGGATTAATTGAAAGCAAGGCAATATCATTTCTAAATAAAGGAACGACATACTGGGGATGCCTTAGTATTCCAGTAACAGCGTGAGTTATTCCACCTCTTATTTTTGATAAAGTACCAGATACAGCGGTGTACGCGGCATGTTCACTAATACATGTTACAGTTGTTATGATAATTTGAGTCGCTAATATAGTGCCAGCACAAGCATGGATTCCATTTTGTTGAATATTGACCACGTAAAAAACATCTCGAATCTTTACTCGGGTGTTTGCATGCGGTGTTGTATCAATTACTTGTCTCTTACGCACGAAATGATCTGAGGAATCACCTAGATATATGTATCCAAACAGGCACGAAATTTAAAAAAAAATTTAGATCATCCTAAAGACGGTTCTAGGACGTCAATATTAAAAGACATTTTTAGAACGTCCAAAAAAAATTTCTTAAGACAGATCAAAATGTTCAATGTTCCAAATACGATCTAAAAACGGCTTTCGAATATTTTATATTTTTAAAACATATGTACGATATTGTATTATGTACTGAACGTTATTTAACCCGACTCAAGACATCTTTTGGACTACCTAAAAAAGTCTTAGACATTCGTCCAAAACGGGATATGTAATTGCAAATGAAACAAATAAGTCATAGTCTTTTAGTATGTTCATGTATATTTATTAAGAATATTTTCCTTACCAGTGCGATTATCTGATAAAATGGCAAATCCTTGTGATAGCGTCACCGATAGTATTAAAACCAGCATACAATTTTCTTTTTCCATGTTTCACGAGGAATATGTCAATTTTCACAAGAAGACAATATTAGCGAAAAGAAATTGAGATCTTCTTTTAGAATCAAACTTTGTTGTACGGAAATAAATCTCAGAATTTTATGTGCAGAAATAAAAATATCATTGGTATATTGATAGTAAAAGTTATATCTAAAGTGAGATAAACGTGAGTTTATTACTTGTGGGTAACATAATTTAAGAAACACGTTTTAATCGCATACGAAATGTTTTAGACAATGCTTGGACATATGCTTATCATGAATGTGATTACACGATTCCAATAGTAATAAATCAACATTAATATACTCAATTTATCCCGATTTCTAAAGAAGAATATAATTTCAATTTGAAAAGTCTGGATCTAAACACGGGATCAGTTTTATCCCATCGAGTCTGAAACAATTTCAAGTGAAGGACAAAATGAATTAAATTATTGAATCAGCGTGAGCCAATATTTTGAGTTTTTTTTGGGGTCGCTACTCTCTAAATCTGAATTAGTGTAAAGTAGATCACTAATTTACTTTAGTAGAAACTTTCACTAAAGTAAATCAGTGACCTTCTTTTCACTAATTCAGATTTAGAGAGTAAATCCGAATCCAGGGTCAATTTTATCCAATCATGTAGAGGTGAAGGTCATGTAATGTTCTAAGAGAGAAAACCGTTTGGATAGGAGAAAACTGTTTCTTTTAGGACATTTTTTGGATCACTGAATTTAAATCCGTGGTTAGTTCGAGCTCATGTGGTCATGATCAAGGTCATATTTATTTAAGAGTCCCCAAAATCATCAAACTATTGGTTCCCACCAATTTAATGGCTATTTTCATTTTGACCTTTACTTGACCTTCATTCTGATCTTATGGGGACAATCTGACCCCGCATTCGGTATTTGCGTCTTATTTCATACAAAATGTTTTGAACAAAGAATTATTATACTTTTCCACTTTAGTAAATATGTAAATAACACAAGAAATAAGATAAAAGACTCTGACGTCTGCAAGATTTTTCTAGTTAATTTCCATCATGAAATTAATTTGCATTGAATTGTTGCGTAGCAATAAATCGAAAGCCTTAATTCTACAGGAAGTTTATCATGATTTAACTTTCAACGAGATTATAATTACTATTTAACTACTTTTAAAAATTTACTTATTGAACATTTTATTTACTTTTCATCACAGATTCAAGATATTTATTGCCATACACTTTTTTTAGCGTCCGTGATGTTCATCATTGCAGGGATGAACCCGGGAGCAAACCTGTGGATTCCTATGACGATGTGCCGGTGGATCCTCTACCGGTGGATCATATCGCGTAATCCTGCTTGGAGACATATTTGAAACGATCCAATTTCTGCGTTCAGGTGCAGCAACGTTCACAAACACATCACTTCCTCTAAGAAATCCATCCCGGATCAGAATACCAACTAGATGACCTTCGTAAACTAGAGGGTTGCCAAATTCTTCAGGACTGCAAGATCTATATTCATGAGATGTACAAATAACTTCATTTATAATGTTAGCAACTTCGCTGACCCGTTCTCCACACTCTTGCCTGCTGATTGTAGTCATATTGACTGACTGCATCTCACGAGGATCAGATAATCTCCTGTTAAGAAATAATAATATTATATTCAATAATAATCACCAAATGAATTTCAAAACAAGTATACCTATGCACCTGATCTCGTATTTTTCTTCTAACTAACCACTGGTGGTCCCGCTATGAAACTTATGGAACCAGAAGATGCAATTCTTTTTTATAATATCGTGTAAGTTTCATTGTGAAACCATCAGTAGTAAAGAGAAAAAAAATTCATAATTAAATATATATTATGACTCACGGTTCTCTTCTTGAGGTGACACAACCTATTGGCCCACTAAAATCACCAATAGAGATTAGTTATACATGTTCCATTAGGATAAAGCAAGAAAAAATAACAATTTTTTTTTAAAATTTACTATGCACTTTAGCTTAATTTTAGCCTTTTAAACAAAAAATCTGCACTAAATTCAATCACTTAAATATTTATTTTATCGCTCACCGGTGGTTATGAAAGTTGACTCCAAAGCCACTGGAAGTGACAAGACTATTGATTGGTAATTGCCCATTATTTGAATGAAAAAGTGGTATTGGTCGATTTTGATTCGTTCCAAAGGTGATAGGTGGATTAATTAATAGCAAGGCAATATTACGCGCATTTGAACGAAGCCGATTCGAGGGATGGCTTAGTATTCCAGTAACATCGTGACTTGTTCCACCTCTTATTGTTGATAAAGTACCAGATATAACGGTGTACGTGGCATGGTCTTGAACACAGCTTGTAACAGTAAGGATAATTTGAGCCGCTAGTATAGTACCAGCACAAGCATGCATGTCATATTTTTTAATATTGACGACGTAAGGAACATCTCGTAGCTGTACTCGGGTATTTGCGTTCGGCGATCTATCAATTACTCGTCTGTTACGCACGAGATTAGCTGATGAATCTGCTAGAAATGTCCCAATGGGCACTAATTATTGAAACGTTTTTAGAAAATCCTAAATATGTTTTTAAGACGTAAAGTTTAGAAGACGTTTTTAGAACGTCCAAAAAATGTTCTTATTCAGACCAAGCAACGTTCAAAATACATCCAATGTGCCAAATACGTCCTTAAAACATATTTGGAACAGTGTATGTTTTTAGAACGTGATTTGAATTGACTTAGGACGTTTTTAGGATGATCTAAAAAAGTGTTAAGACACTCGTGTCCATGATAATTAGAAATTAAACAAATATGTTTAGATTCATCTATATTTATTAAGAATACTTTACGTACCAGTGCGATTAGCTGATGGAGAGGCAAATCCTTGACATAATGTCACCCAAAGAATGAAAAACCTCAAAAAGTAGTTTTTTTCCATTTTTCATAAAAAATCTGAACTGCTTAGACGACGTGAGTATTTTTGACTGATTCAATTGTCGCACGAAAGATAAGCTTGAGGCCAAGAAATTGTGACATTTTCTTTTATAATCAAATTGTGTTTGTATAGAACTGATTTTAATGTATGCAGACATATAATCTTTGCATTGGTACATGGATACTATAACCGAATTTTAAAATCACATCGACTTCCTTTTTTCTATTTGAAGTGACGAAACATTGTTTGAGTAACACGTAATAGTCTCTTACGAAGTATTTTAGACAAAATTTTAATTTAAAAAAGCAGTAATTCTTAGAACGGCACCAATTTTTCCGGATAGTATTTTTCCATGATACATACACGTTTATTGAATCTGTTACACGATTCTAATAGAAATAAGTTGACTTAACTAAATAAAATAATTTCTTTTCTATATAAAAAAGAATATAATTTCAATTTGAAAAGACAAACAAAATTACGAATTTATATATTAAGGGCATGTGGTAATTACCATACAAGCAAATTTAGATTACTCAGCTTTAAGTTCGCGATACTAAAGGTTTTCTATTGAAATTATGCCATTTAATAAAACATTCAAATCTATATGAATACATGATTAATTTATTTTGTCCAAAAAAGTTTTTCTTATTTATCGATTCAATCAATCTTTAAAGAAAACTCAAAAGGAAGGTTTCGATATGGGTCAATGTTATACCTAGTAGAATATCGTACCACCATTAAGGGCATGTATTACTTACCCGATCCCTACCTTACCGACATTTTTTTTCTCTGCAACGCTACGTCTATATTTATAAAGATACCAAGTTGAAAATTTATAAAATTGAAGAAAATATGCTTATGCATGTTTGTCTGGTCTTAAATTCTTGTAAAAATAAAAAAAAAATTTTTTTTTAATTTTGTTTTTTTTTAATGTCAATATTTAAGATAAGACAAACGTACCTTAAGGCCTTAGCTTCAAATATAGAAATTTTCAATGTGGTATCTCAATAAATGTAGACGTAGCGTTACAGAGAAAAAATGTCGATAAGGTAGGGATCGGGTAAGTAATACATGCCCTTAAAAATTGATAGACAATTCGATTTTTTTACTTCAATAAAATTAGTCAATTTTTGTGATTAGGGCAATACATTTACTAAACCCGTGTAGATATTTTACTGTGGCGCTGAGCGGGCCCAAGTCGGGGGATGTCAAACCGGGGTGAAACGCCAAATCTGGCCTGGCCCAAACGTGGACGTCCAGTTTTGACTGGAAGCCCGGCCGGATTCCGCGTTCCATCACCGATCTGGGCCAGACTTGAGAATTTCTAGACGGGAAATATTAACCTACGATTTCTAAAGAGATAAGGATTTTCAATGTGAACAAATGTCTTCAGTGTAGATAGTAAATGGATAGAAATATTTTTTGCTCATTTGTTGAGCACTTTGCCTCCTCATTATGATTAAGTTGCAAATTCATTTTTTTCCTCATAGAGAAAGCATTAAACTTGTGTTCTCAAAACATGATTAATATTATCAATTATATTGAACCAAACTCTGCTAAAAACATGCGTACCAACAATTTTCGAAGCTAGTGGTTTATTCAGGTTCTCACAAGCGTAGAAATCTCTTTTCTTTTTCTTATTTTATTGAAACTTTTTGCTTTATTTTAAGAGTTTCTTTGAAGTAAAAGAGAGCACGCGCTGCTTTTTGCGTCCGGTTGCGCTTGAACAGTTGGTCTCTGATGGAGCATCTGACTGTGATTGACCACGTTACACAGAAGACTGAACTTATCGCGATATAGGAGCTCTCAGTTACAAGCGCATTATTCGCGAAAGAGCCCGAGAAAATCTCCTAATCAATTTTTACGGAGTCACCGATTGGATCTAGTTGCACAAGCTCCACACTTCCAAAATAACCGTTACCCTCCATTCGAAATGATCGACTTTAGGGGAAGCGAGTCCAATTCGATTCGTTATGAACTCAGGCTTAACTTCACTGCGTTTATATTCTTCTATTCCAACCCCTTTTTGCACCCAACATACTTGATCCCTACTGTATTTTGTCATTTCATTCCTTAGAGGGTGGAACGTGGCTAAAATAAAGTAAAAAAATTATTTCTATTCATTCAAAATTTTCTCCAGCTGGGTAAGAATTCGGTGAGATGCGAATTAATACAGAGAATTCAACATTCAATTATACAGATTTAAAAGGTAATTTCATAAATTTCTTTATTAATTAACATTATTTTCAGTGGGTTAACAAAAAGAAATCAAGGGAAACTTTTTATGATTCAAAAAGAAGTCGACAGAATTGGAAAGAATTTAAAAGAGTTTAAAATATTTGGATAGAATTCTAAAAAATTCAATTGCTGTAAACTTCATGAAAAGCGACAAAGCTGTCAGCAGTCCTGCGAGGAGTAGATGCGACTTACATGAAGTAAAAATTTTTGATGATCTTCTTCTTCGAGCCCAAGGGAAAAATTCAATCCTCAACCAAGTATTTATTTCACCACTTATTGTAGAACTTCCAAGAAAGGTCAGAAAGATGCCTTTGCTTGACAGACTTACGTATATTCCGTAATTTGGACGAAGTGTAATAACTTTGCCTCTGATAAGTGCGAATCTTTACTGCCTGAATAGCGATGAAAATGCGCTTGTCATTAAAAACATGATAGTTTAAAATGATAATTTTGTCAAATAAATACAATGATTTTGTCAAATAAAAACATGATAATTCAAAATGACATTCAGAATCTTCCAGAAAGACGATTTTAGAGATATTTGAAGAACCTGAGGTGCCTACTGAACAGAATCGTTCGGGTTGACCTTGAAATGTCGCTGAATAATCCTCCATATGATTTGCACCTTTTTTCCATGCTATAAGTCACTCATTTTACAACCGTAATACTCAAAACTCAATGGCTACAAATCTCAAAGTATCTACTTTACTCAAATATATGATATTGATGATCACAACGCCACTTGCGGAAATAATAGCAAAATATTCTTGGATATATATTTATGGATACCATGAACTGTTTAATTTTTATTTAATCAATATTTAATTTACTTCTCTTGACAGTTACAAAAGGTTTATTTCGATATACTATTTTTTTAGTTTGCGTTGTCATCGCAGGGATGAACCTTGCAAATCTTCGGATGAATACGATGCTGATGCAGTGGAGTGACTGGTGGTGCAAGATATCGCGGAATATTTTGCGGAGACATGTGTGACAAGATCCAATTTCTGTGTTCAGGAGAAGCCACGTTCACAAACAGATCAGTTTCTGTATGACGATATCCGACCGAGACCAAAATACCAACTAGTAAACCATTGTAAACTAGAGGGTTGCCATATTCACCAGGACTGCAAGATTTCTGTTCATGATGTGTACAAATAATTTCATTTGTTATAAGAGGACTGTCATCATTCCGTTCTCGACAGGCTTGCAAAGTGATTGTAGGCAAAAGGATTTGTCGCAATTCATGAGGATCAGATAATCTCCTGTTAATAAATAATATTATATTTATTAATAATGATTAATTAAATTTCACAAGCATTGCATGCATCTCATCTTTTATTTCTGATCTTACTAAGCACTGGTGATTCCGCTATGAAACTTATAGAGCAAGAAGGTATAAATGTGTTTTACACATCTTGTAAATTTCATTGTGGAACCACCAATAGTTGACAATAACAAAATTATGACTATGATGACTCACGGTTCTGTTCTTCGGCCGATGCAATCTAAACCACCACTGAAACAACAAAAAGAAATTCGTTATACATGTTTCATTAGGACAAGGTCTTTTTAAACAAATTTGAGCTAAATTAAATCATTGAAATATTTTCTTTTATGCTCACCGACGGTTTTGAAAGGTGAGTCCATAGCCACTGACATTCACAATAGTATTGGCTCGTAATTGTCCAGTATTAGATAGTAAAATTGGTATTGGTCGGTTGATATTCACACCAAAAGTGATAGATTGATTAATTGAAAGCAAAGCAATATCATGCGCAAGTGAATGAGGCTCATATAGGGGATGCCTTAGTATTCCATTAACAAAGTGATGTGTTCCACCACTTATTGTTGATATAGTACCAGAAACAACGGTGTAGTTGGCATGTTCTTCAATACAGGTTATGGTGGTTAGGATAATTTCAGCAGCTAATATAATGCCAGCACAAATATGATTTTCATTTCTTTGAATATTGACCACGTAAAAAGCATCTCGAAGCCGTACTCGGGTGTTTGCATTCGGCGTTCTATCAATTACTCGTCTTTTACGTACGAGAAGATCTGATGAATCCTCTAGAAATATAATTGCATAGATTTTCATGGTGAAATTATAAGAAAACCATAAAAATCTTGTTTTTTTTGCATTTATTGTATCAAAACCACGCTCTTTACCGCGGGAAATTCGAAATATCATGATTTTCCTTTAAAATTTTCATTTAGCATATTACTTTACCATCTCCTTTTACAATTTCTCTTTACGGAAGTTGATACAAATATGGCATTGTCTTTTTTGACCTTCTATAATGTATATTTATTAAGAATATTTTATTTACCAGTGCGATTTTCTGATGAAAAGACAAATCCTTGAGATAATGACACCCAAAATATTAAAAACCTTAAGAAATTGTTTTTTTCCATTTCTCATAAAAAATCTAGATTCCTCAGACGACGTAAGAATTCTTGTTTGATAAAGATGTGACAGAAAACATAAACTTGGAGACAAGAAATTGAAATTTCTTCTTTTATAATCAAACTTTGGTCACATAACTAAGTTTGATGTATCACGACTTAATCTCTTACTAAATGTTTTAGACAACATTCTATTCAAAAAGCAGGTAATTCTTAGAAAATCACGATTTTTCAGTATTATATTTTTCCATGAGACATATATTTATTTTGAATCTGTTTACATGATTCCAATAGAATTAAATTGATATTAAAATAGCAAATGACTTTGATTTCTAAAGAAGGGTATAATTTCATGGTCATTTTCACGCCAAGCTCATTTTCATTCCATCACTCTGTGGTTTGAAAATGACCACATATTTGAAATTTCTTAAATGACATTCTTTGATAAAGAAACCAAACCTTGAGAGAATGTCTTACAAAGAATTAAAAGACTAAATAAAATGTGTTTTCTCATTTATCAAAGAAAAGCAAATTATATCTACATAATAAAACTTTGTCTGCAAAAATTATTTTCGACCTTATCTGTACATAAAAAGGTCTTATAAATAATTGCATTCTTAAATACTTCCAGCCAAATAAAATGTTATAATGACTAACATTTAATTTATACGAAATGGTTTAACCTAATGCTACGAGATATCTAAATAAATCAAGATAATTTTTTATTTAACTAGAGTTTATAATTCTTTAAGTTGCAATGTAAATATGAATAACATTTAATTTACTATTAAATAATTACTTATTTAATATTTTATTTACTTTTCTCGAGAATTTCAAGAGGTTTATTACGACACATTGGTTTTGTAGTATTCATCATTTTTCTTAGTTCTCATCATCACTGTTCATCAGAACTCGGGAGCAATCCTCTGGATTCCTATGATGATGTGGTTGCGGTCTGGATGGCGGTGGAATATATCGCGGAATGTGTTCCGGAGACATGTTTGACATGATCCAATTTCTATGTTCAGGCAAATCCACGTTTACAAACAGATTAGCTCCCATACGATATCCACTGGAACATTGTTGGAATTTTACCACTGTAAAACCAATGGTTTTCCTCATTTTGACCTTGATTCTCACGTGATGGGGACAAACTGACCCCGGATTCTGATTCAGCAACTTCAAAAATATCTTAAAGAAGTGGTATTCTCGAATCCAATTATTTGCTTCATTTTAACTTTCAATTGATGTTCGTCCTGATCTAATGGAATCAAACTGACACAGACGTTCATTCCGAAGACGATAGGCTGCTTCGTTAAAACCAAAGCAACATTGCTTGCGTTCGTTTGAGGGCTAAAATCTTGGTGGATTAGTAATCCAATAAAATTTATTCAACCATTTCTAGTAGTAGATAGCTAAAGCTAAGACAACGTGAGCCGCTAGTATACAGCCAGATAGGGCGCATCGAATAAAAAATATCGTCATTCTGAATTCGGGTACGGTAGAAAAGTTTCTATTTGGAGCCAAAAAGATTTCCTGCAAGTTTGGTAGAGAAATATTTAGGTCTTCAACTTGCGCATTGAGATTATTGTTAAAAATAGCCTAAAATGACATATTTCTTATTGATTCAAGTCCAACAAATTTTTTTATGAGGTTCCAATCATCAGAAAAAATATTTGGAAAGCATGAGGTTATCAAAAATTGTACTCATAAAGACTTGCAGCAAAATCAAATAGTATAACGACCAACTTTTATCTTTTACGAAATGTTGTGAACTGATAGTTTTTGCAGGTACTCTTCCAACTTATTATGTAAAATGCAAATAACTCAAGAAATTGGATAAGAATCTGACGTCACAAGATTTTTTACTTAATTTTTTTTCACGGAATCGAAGCGTTGCGTAACAATATATGAAATAATGGAAAGCTCAAATTTTACAGAAAGCTTATCAATATTTAAGTTTCTACGAGAATATGGATAATAATTAATTTATTATTGAATAATTACTTTCTCAATATTTTATTTACTTCAGTTGACAATTTCAAAAGGTGTATTTCGATACACTTTTTTTTTAGTCATGATTGCAAGAATGAACCCTAGAGCAATCCTGTGGATTTTCATGTCGATGTGGCCGTGGACTTTCTGGCGGTGGAATATATCGCGGAATTTTTTCCGGTGATAAGTGTGACAAGATCCATTTTCTTTTTTCAGGAGTAACCACGCTCACAAAAAAATCAGGTCTTCTATTAGTTGTGAACGGGCTCAGAATACCAACCAGATAACCATTGTAAACTAGAGGGTTGCCAAAATCGCCCCAACTGCAAGATTTCTCTTCATGATATGTACAAATAACTTCATTTGTAATAAGAGGACTGTTATTGCTCCGCTCTCGACAGACTTGCAGACTGATTGTAGGCACATGAATTGATCGTAATTCATGAGGATCAGATACTCCCCTGTTAATAAATAACATTATATTTATTACTAATGACTAATTAAATTTCACAAGCAGTACATGCATATAAGCTTTTATTTCTGTTCCTACTAAGCACTGGTGATTCTGCTAAGAAACTTATGGTGTAAGAAGCTATAAATGGATTTTAGACATTATGTAAGTTTCATTTCTGGAATCATCAGTAGTTATCAAGAAAAATAAATAAATTATAATTCAATATATACGACAACTTACATGTTTGCTCTTCCTGAGCTGATGCAACTTAAACCACCACTAAAACAAACAATAGAGGTTGTATATACATGTTCCATTTGGATAAGGCAAGAAAAAATATCTTCTATATCCTAAAAAAAGGTGTTACGAAATGTCTAGAAAATCTCGCGTACATTGTTGTTGCAAATCTAATTGGCTTTAAAATGATTTGAAGTTGTATAAGAAGGAAAACAATTTCACGAGAAACTTCGAAATCCTTAAAAATTTTTTTAAATCTCTTAAAATTCTTAGAAACCTCTTGGATTTCGCCTCCCTACACGAAAAGAATATTAGTACATTAGACGTACCAACTAGGACACCAGCAGTGCCAAACGCTAGGATGAATCTTATCCACTCGTTTGGGGCTTCTCCTGTCCCGTTTAGTACAGCAGACGTCCTATCGCCGCGCAAGCGCTATACCAACTATACTTATTCCTTACTTTGGTCAGCTTCGGTGAGTCTCCTGTCCCAAAGTCAGGAGAGCGGTTGTACCGAGCCTATAGTACAAGTGCTGCACTGTAGGTAGTGCGTCTACTGACCCAATATTCTTTCCTTGTAAAAACGTCGCAAAAATCTCGCGTATATTATCAAATCTGATTGGCTTTCGAATGACTAAGTTGTAACAAGAAAGAGCAAAATAATCGCGCGCGTGTGATATCTGTCCTCGTTTCGCTCGGGCAGCTAACTTCATACTCATGAAATCGGTGCCTTTCGACTCTTGTCACGTAATATTCTATAGTTTGCTAGATTCGCATACGATTTAGTAAGTACTTTAGCTTAATTTTGGTATTTTGAAACAATCAATTTGCAATAAATTAAATGAGTCAAATTGTTTTTTTTCCATCACTCACTTATTGTTTTGCAAGGTATGTCCATAACCACTGACAGTGACAAGAGTATTGGCTGGTAATTGCCCAGTATTTGAATGAAAAAGTGGTATTGGTCGATTTTGCTTCGTTCCAAATGTGATAGGTGGAGTAATTGAAAGCAAAGCAATATCATGCGCAAGTGAATGAGGCACATATAGGGGATGCCTTAGTATTCCATTAACAAGGTGATGTGTTCCACCACTTATTGTTGATATAGTACCAGATACAACGGTGTACCTGGCATATTCTTGAATACAGGTTACGGTAGTTATGATAATTTGAGCAGCTAATATACTGCCAGCACAATTAAAATTTCTATTTCCTCGAATGTTGACCACGTAAAAAGCATCTCGAAGCCGTACTCGGGTGTTTGCATTCGGCGTTATATCAATTACTCGTCTTTTACGTACGAGAAGATCCTTTGAATCTGCTAGAAATATAATTGCAAAATAAAAATATATGGCATAGTTTTTTATGTTGGTGTATATTTTTAAAAAATATTTTACTTACCAGCGTGATTATCTGATGGAAAAGCAAATCCTTGAGATAACGTCACCCAAAGTATTAAAAGCCGCAAACAACAATTTTTTTCCATTTCTTACGAAAACCGGAACTTATCCAATGACGTATGAATTTTTGCCGTGTACAACAATTACTCAAAATATAAGTTTGTCAAAAAGAAATTGAGATGTATCCCTGTAGAATCAAACTTTGTTTGTTAAGTACGAAATAAATTTTGGAATTATATATTCTGTTCCGGATAGGATTAAGAAAGCTCGTAGAAATTAATATCCATTTAAGATTTCAAAGTAGAATAAATAATTATTGGTATTTCTTAGAGCTAGAATGTATATTTAGATTAAGATACTTCGGTCCGCCAGTTTATTATGCTGGACAAAGAAAGTAGTGTTTAATATTTAGAAATATACTTCGTACGACCTTTATATATGGCGCCGTAGTTTAGGCGAAGTGTTGTGACTCGTGTTACACACGGCGACGAAATCGACCACCAGCGTAGATTATATTTTGAAAAGATGCTATAAAGATTTTGTAATTTTGAATTAAAATCATTGAATAAAAAGAATTGAAAATTTAAAGAAGGACTGAAAACTTGAAACTGAATTGAAACAATTAAACGAATTGATTGAAAATAGCCGTCTGCTGCGTCCCCGGGTGCATGGAAAAATCCATGCACTATCAGTCGTTTTTGTGTGCATGGTTTCCATGGCCTCGATTACCTGGGAAAATCAAAAGGTTTTCTTAGCAGCAGGGTAAATTTTATGTGCACGGATCCACACATACGCGTAGTACACACCTACATTTGAACACTCTCCTCTTTCTTTCTTCTCCACTTTGACTTCTCCTCTTAACCCTACTTATG